>LPNX010284787.1:97395-188432 GCA_001517045.1 Pseudotsuga menziesii | reverse complement strand
TCATCGAGTCTTTTCTCTCCCTCGTCAATGTTTCCAACTGATGGGTTTGGCACAGTTGACTGTTGAAGGAAATTTCGTGTCTTTCTGGGAACCGTAGGGGTCTTCAAAGGGCCATTTCCTCCCCACTGTTTCCATTCATAATAAGCCTTCAGCGCCAAGATACATTCAACAATCTTTGCAGTAGAAGTAGAACCCTGCTGCAAGCTTTCCTGCTCAAAAGTAGGCAAATTCATCTCTTCAACAGCTACAAAGAAAATTCTTAACATTCTCAAAATATTGATAGGCAGAAAAAGAGCGTCCTTCACATGATTTGCAACGACCTTTGGCACTACTCCCGGTTGAACCTTGTTCAGAAGGTTACATAAAATGATCCCATTTCTCAAGCAAAAACAAAACTCGTCCTCGGATGGTTCACACGGTATATCCAAAGACACAACCATGCTCTTTACCCATGCTGCAGCTTCAAACCTTCTATTCGCTGCTTCCTTTGCTTCTAGTGAAGCCAATAGACCATCAGAGAGGCTCTTAGAATTCGATCCGCTGCCTTGTTCTACATTAGAAACCTGTGATTCCGTGGCACCCGTGAACATATTGTTTCCAGAGACCAATGGGGAAGGGACGCTGTTGGGAGTGGAATCTGGTTCAGGAGACATTTGTTTTTTTCTTGCTTAATAAATATCACCAGAAAACTGAAAAACCAAGAAATGTAAGACAATGAGGGCGGTTTGGCCTTGTTTGCAAACTCAGTTAATGCTGTTCAGTAGGTGGGTATGCATCATTTTCTTCAAATACAGCAGCTTATCAATCATAAACGCTCAACAAAAAGATTTATTTTCCAAATGGGTATTCGCCAAGAGAAATTTGCAGCAGCTTATCAATCAGAAGCATTCAACAAAAAGACTTCTTTTCCAAATCGGTATTCGCCAAGAGAAATGGGTAATAGCCAAGAAAAGAATTGGAAGTCTTGTGTTTGAGCTTAGTATGCTCAAATAGCAATACATATATATAAACTTTTCCTGCCAACCCTATTTCCTTAGCCGACCTGCCGTCTTGTGTTTCAATATCCCATATAGTATTGATTGATTCTGGATTCTTTTGCAGTGGTTGGCGTAGTTATAAAAACACCTTGTATTATCATAGCTTTCATTGATTAAAATAGCTTTGCTTGACTAGACTAGAATCTTTATTCACTAGAAAATTTGAAACTTTATTATGGGGGAGCTGCTATGATATATGATAAATGCTTATAGCAGCAATATTTTATAGTAATTTTTTGGATTTTTTTTCTTAGTAAAAAACTATTATAAATTTGTTTTTCGGGTTATGTACTATCATTAAGCACCCCAAAAGAGTTTTCATCAAAAAAAGATTAATTTTGTTGCAGAGGGGTGCTCACCAACAAGTTGGTTTTGAAATCCAATATCTTAGAGTATGTGATGGAGATATTTCACTATAAGAGTATAGATTTATTTATTTATAAATTTTAAGTGAGATGGTCGATTTTCTGGCCAATACTTTGTAAATTCTTCAGCAATGTGTTTGTATCCTTGAGGAAAATATCTCATTTCTTGAGTTCAATGGATGTATAGGTGGTGAAACTTCATTGCAATTTTCTAGCTAATGCATCATGTTTCACATTTCTCCAAAACTAAGCAACCACATCTTCTATCATCCTATTATGTTTTCCTTTAGGCGAGCCTTATTTACCAAAGAGACTCGTCTTTAATGCGAATCTGTAAGTTGTCATACCCATCCACACCCATCCTTAGCATGAGGTATGGTCACTCATGGGCATCTACCAGCTCCGACATCCCACCAGTTACGACGACTGAAACATCCATGTCTAATCAAGTGGTCACTATTCACTCTTGGACATTTACTGCTTAGGCTCGATGCCCATTTCATGCCAATGCTATTTCCTTAGCCAACATGTCATCTTGTGTTTGAATATCCGATATAGTATTGATGGATTATGGATTCTTTTGCAGTGGTTGGCATAGTTATAACCTGGTATCATCATCGCTTTCATTGATTAAAATTGTTTTGCTTGACTAGACTCGAATCTTTATTCAGTAGAAATTTTGGAACTCTATTTTGGAGGGATTGCAATTTGGTTTACAGTACAAATAGAGTTGAATCTTTGTTGATGAGTTAATCTTTGATCGTAAAAAAAGTGTAGACAATGTTGAAGACATTTTTAATTTTTTATCAGAAATTTTGAACATTTTCCAACAATCTATAAAAATGTCAGCACTTAAGACAAGAAATATAATTAGTATATTGAATATGGGAATATGATGAAACAACTAGGGTTCTATGGCAAAGACAAGTGATAACATTTGGTAAAAATTGACAATGTTTTATAGTAATTTTTTGGATTTTCTTTTTCTTTTTTCTCAGTAAGAAAATGCTATGAATTTGTTTTTCAGGTTATGTACTATCTTTAAGTACCCCAAAGGAGTTTTCATAAATTTTTTTTTAAGTGAGATGGTGGATTTTCTTGCCAATACTTTGTAAATTCTTCAACAATGCGTTTGGATCCTTGAGGAAAATATCTCCTTTCTTTACCAATGTCACCTTAGTCACTTGTCCCCAACTACTTCAGAAGTCGAAGCCTCCTAGGGGAGAACCCTAATTTAACTCTGGAAAATACACTAAACACCAAAAGCACCTCTTTAGAGGTTATTAGAGACGAGTGCGTTATTGGAGTCAAACAATGAGAGTGAGAAGGGATGTACTACAAGTGTTTGTGAAAAAATGACAGAATAGTCATTAATGCAATAGTATATCAGACCAACAATAAACACATATGCAAATGTCATTCAAATATAAGCATTTATTATAAGTACATCAGTGTAAACAACTAAAGTTGGTCAAGATAGCAGTATTATGAGTGACATGTGTTAAAGCATATAAGTATCGTCCAAATGTTCATAGCAGTGTTATAAATTTTAACAAGGTTTCATCTTTAATACCAATTTGACCACTTTTGCACTAACTAACCAATAACAAAGGTTGAAGTGAATTAGTGTTACTAGCAGACTCTAAGTATGTATTAAATGCAGCAATAAGATGAGGTTTTGTGTACTTTACATTATGTCGAAGCATGCATATACATCAGTAATAGTAGATGATAATACAAACCACTTATCAGATGTTGGCTTTTACCTTTAGGCATGCATGGAATGGTATATCGATATGGATTACATGTTATGACAACAGTAAGAAATAGGCACCTTCCACACATTATCATATCAGTGCATAGACAAGTTACTTGCATCCATTAGCATCGAAATTGTATTTTTATTTATTTAAAAGAAGTGTAGACAATGTTGAAGGCATTTTTAAATTTTTATCATAAATTTTGAACGTTTTTCAACAATCTATACAAATGTCAGCATTTAAGACAAGGAATATTTAGTATAATGAATATGAGAATATCATGAAATAACAAGGAATTTATAGAAGATACAAGCGATCACCTTTGGTAAAAATTGGCAATGTTTTATAGTAATTTTTTGGATTTTTTTTTCTTAGTAAAAAACTACAATAAATTTGTTTTTGGGTTATGTACTATCTTTAAGCACCCCAAAGGATTTTTCATTAAAAAAATATTAGTTTTACTGCAGAGCGTTGCTCACCAACAAGTTGGTTTTGCAGCAATCCAATATCTTAGAATATCGAATGGAGATTTTTCGCTCGTAGGTCCAGAGTGTCGCTCATTTTTTTTCTTCGAAATTTCTCCTCGATTTTGACAGCATACCAATAGGAGGATCCAAGTGAAGAGATGTCGAGGAATTCCATATCAGTTCGGATGTACCGATGTAGACCAATGCGATATTTCAGAATTAGGTGCTGCTCGGAGTCCTTGATACCCATCTTTTTGCACAAGGTATGAAAGTTGTTGGTGTACTTTGACATCGTCTAGTCCCTCTCTTGGCGTAGGATAGTCCATTTGGTGTACTGGTCATCATAGTTTGTCACAGGGTAGTATTGTTCATTGACAACATCTACGAAAGAGCCCTAAGTGGGATTTGTCTCAAACATTCCAGACTTGTTTGATGAGTTTTTCTCCCAATAAGTACCCCACCAATTTTGGATAGGGGGGACTTCCTTAGGGAGAGAAAAGGTGATATTGATAGGCAGATAAAGAGCGTCCTTCCTCCACATGATTTGCAATGACCTTTGACACTGCTCCCGGTTGAACCTTGTTCAGAAGGTTACATAAAATGATCCCATTTCTCAAGCAAAGGCAAAACTCGTCCTCAGATGGCTCACACGGTATATCCAAAGACGCAACCATGCTCTTTACCCATGCTGCAGCTTCAAACCTTCTATTCGCTGCTTCCTTTGCTTTTAGTGAAGCCAATAGACCATCAGAGAGGCTCTTAGAATTCGATTCGCTGCCTTGTTCTACATTAGAAACCTGTGATTCCGTGGCACCTGTGAACATATTGTTTCCAGAGACCAATGGGGAAGGGACCCTGCTGGGAGTGGAATCTGGTTCAGGAGACATTTGTTTTTTTCTTGCTCAATAAATATCACCATAAAATTGAAAAACCACGAATGTAAGACAATGAGGGCGGTTTGGCCCTGTTTGCAAACTCAGTCAATGCTGTTCAGTAGGTGGGTATGCATCATTTTCTTCAAATACATCAGCTTATCAATCAGAAGCGCTCAACAAAAAGACTTCTTTTCCAAATGGGTATTCGCCAAGAGAAATTGGCAGTAGCTTATCAATCAGAAGCACTCAACAAAAAGACTTCTTTTCCAAATGGGTATTCGCCAAGAGAAATGGGTAAAGCCAAGGAAAGAATTGGAAGTTTTGTGTTTGAGCTTAGGATGTTCAAATAGGAATACATATATATAAACTTTTCCTGCCAACCCTATTTCCTTAGCTGACCTGCCTTCTTGTGTTTGAATAACCCATATAGTATTGATTGATTGTGGATTCTTTTGCAGTGGTTGGCGTAGTTATAAAAACACCTTGTATTATCATAGCTTTCATTGATTAAAATAGCTTTGCTTGACTAGACTAGAATCTTTATTCACTAGAAAATTTGAAACTTTATTATGGGGAGCTGCTATAATAAATGATAAATGTTTATAGTAGCAATGTTTTATAGCAATTTTTTGGATTTTTTTTCTTTTTTTCTAAGTAAAAAACTACTATAAATTTGTTTTCGGGTTATGTACTATCATTAAGCACCCCAAAAGAGTTTTCATCAAAAAAAGTTTAATTTTGTTGCAGATGGGTGCTCACCAACAAGTTGGTTTTGAAGCAATCCAATATCTTAGAGTATGTGATGGAGATTTTTCACTATAAGGGTATAGATTTATTTATTTATATTTTTTAAGTGAGATGGTGGACTTTCTTGCCAATACTTTGTAAATTCTTCAGAAATGTGTTTGTATCCTTGAGGAAAATATCTCATTTATTGAGTTCAATGGATGTATAGGTGGTGAAACTTCATTGCAATTTTCTAGCTAATGCATCATGTTTCACATTTCTCCAACAACTAAGCAACCACATCTTCTATCATCCTATTCTGTTTTCCTTTAGGCGAGCCTTATTTACCAGAGAGACTCGTCTTTAATGCGAATCTGTAAGGTGTCATACCCATCCACACCCATCCACACCCATCCTTAGCATGTGGTATGGTCACTCATGGGAATCTACCAGCTTCGACATCCCACCAGCTATGACGACTGAAACATCCATGTCTAGTCAACTGGTCAGTATTCACTCTTGGACATTTACTGCTTAGGCTCGATGCCTATTTCATGCCAACGCTATTTCCTTAACCAACGTGTCATATTGTGTTTGAATATCCCATATAGTATTGATTGATTATGGATTCTTTTGCAGTGGTTGGCGTAGTTATAATCTGGTATCATCATCGCTTTCATTGATTAAAATCATTTTGCTTGACTAGACTGGAATCTTTATTCAGTAGAAATTTTGGAACTCTATTTTGGAGGGATTGCAATTTGGTTTATAGTACAAATAGAGTTGAATCTTTGTTGATGAGTTAATCTTTGATCGTAAAAAAAGTGTAGACAATGTTGAAGACATTTTTAATTTTTTATCAGAAATGTTGAACATTCTTCAACAATCTATAAAAATGTCAGCACTTAAGACAAGGAATATAATTAGTATATTGAATATGGGAATATGATGAAACAACTAGGGTTCTATGGCAAAGACAAGTGATAACCTTTGGTAAACATTGACAATGTTTTATAGTAATTTTTTGGATTTTCTTTTTCTTTTTTCTTAGTAAGAAACTGCTATAAATTTGTTTTTCAGGTTGTGTACTATCTTTAAGCACCCTTCAACAATGCTTTTGGATCCTTGAGGAAAATATCTCCTTTCTTTACCAGTGTCACCTTAGTCACTTGTCCCCAACTACTTCGGAAGTCCAAGCCTCCTAGGGGAGAACCCTAGTTCAACTCCGGAAAATACACTAAACACCAAAAACACCTCTTTATAGGTTATTAGAGACGAGTGCGTTATTGGAGTCAAACAATGAGAGTGAGAAGGGATGTACTACAAGTGTTTGTGAAAAAATGTCAGAGTAGTTATTAATGCAGTCGTATATCAGACCAACAATAAACACATATGCAAATGTCATTCAAATATAAGCATTTATTATAAGTACATCAGTGTAAACAACTAAAGTTGGTCAAGATAGCAGCATTATGAGTGACATGTGTTAAAGCATATAAGTATCATCCAAATGTTCATAGCAGTGTGATAAAGTTTAACAAGGTTTCATCTTTAATACCAATTTGACCACTTTTGCACTAACTAACCAATAACAAAGGTTGAAGTGAATTAGTGTTACTAGCAGACTCTACGTATGTATTAAATGCAACAATAAGGTGAGGTTTTGTATACTTTACAGTAAGTCAAAGCATGCATATACATCAGTAATAGTAGATGATAATACAAACCACTTATCAAATGTTGGCTTTTACCTTTAGGCATGCATGGAATGGTATATCGATATGGATTACATGTTATGACAGCAGTAAGAAATAGGCACCTTCCACACATTATCATATTAGTGCGTAGACAAGTTACTTGCATCCATTAGCATCGAAATTGTATTTTTATTTATTTAAAAGAAGTGCAGACAATGTTGAAGGCATTTTTAAATTTTTATCATAAATTTTGAACATTTTTCAACAATCTATACAAATGTCAGCATTTAAGACAAGGAATATTTAGTATAATGAATATGAGAATATCATGAAATAACAAGGAATTTATAGCAGATACAAGCGATCACCTTTGGTAAAAATTGGCAATGTTTTATAGTAATTTTTTTGGATTTTTTTTTTCTTAGTAAAAAACTGCAATAAATTTGTTTTTGGGTTATGTACTATCTTTAAGCACCCCAAAGGATTTTTCATCAAAAAAATATTAATTTTACTGCAGAGCGTTGGTCACCAACAAGTTGGTTTTGAAGCAATCCAATATCTTAGAATATCGAATGGAGATTTTTCACTATAAGAGTATTGATTTATTTATTTATATTTTTTAAGTGAGATGGTGGATTTTCTTTCCAATACTTTGTAAATTCTTTAGCAATGCTTTTGCATCCTTGAGGAAAATATTTCCTTGCTTGAGTTCAATGGATGTATAGGTGGTGAAACTTTATTGCAATTTTCTAGCTAATGCATCATGTTTCACATTTCTCCAACAACCAAGCAACAACATCTTCTATCATCCTATTTTGTTGCCTTTTAGGAGAGCCTTATTTACCATCGGAACTCGTCTTTCAGTGCAAGTTTGTAAGGTGTCATACCAATCCACACCCATCCTTAGTAATTAGTGATTGGAACGGTTACTCTTCAATGTCTTCATCTTCTGCATCACACGATCACTTGATCCTTTTGCAGCAACACTTCGACCTTTCGATCCTTCGTAGAAGCACTTCGATCTTTGGATCCTTTGCAGTACTTTGATCCTTTACAGTAGCACTTCAATCTTCTTGATCCTTTGCAGTAGCTCTTCTATCTTCTTGATCCTTTACATAAGCACTTCGATCTTTTGCAGCAAAATTTCGATCTTCTCGATCCGTTGTAGCAGCACTTCGATCCTTTCATTCCTTTTGTAGTAGCACTTCGATCCTTTCAATCCTTTTGCAGCAGTGCTTCAATCTTTTTTATCGTTTTGCAGCAGCACTTCGATGCTTCTTGATCCTCTACAGCCACGCTACCTATAGTGCACATGATCTATTTGTGGGATGATCAATATCGATCACCTTAGGAAATAAGTCCAGGGACGATGCAATCCTCCATCAGGATGATCCATGAAATCGATCATTTGAATCATGTACAACTAAAAGTAGATCTCAACAACACCCAGTGTAGGTCCTGTCAGCTATACCATTGAGGTTAAGACCACTCCCAAGTGAGTGTTATACTATGGTATTATCATAGCTTTGATTGATTAAAATAGCTTTGCTTGACTAGACTAGAATCTTTATTCACTAGAAAATTTGAAACTTTATTATGGGGGAGCTGCTATGATAAATGATAAATGCTTATAGCAGCAATATTTTATAGTAATTTTTTGGATTTTTTTTCTTAGTTAAAAACTACTATAAATTTGTTTTTCGGGTTATGTACTATCATTAAGCACCCCAAAAGAGTTTTCATCAAAAAAAGATTAATTTTGTTGCAGAGGGGTGCTCACCAACAAGTTGGTTTTAAAGCAATCCAATATCTTAGAGTATCGAATGGAGATTTTTCACTATAAGAGTATTGATTTATTTATTTATATTTTATAAGTGAGATGGTGGATTTTCTTGCCAATGCTTTGTAAATTATTTAGCAATGCTTTTCATCCTTGAGGAAAATATTTCCTTTCTTGAGTTCAATGGATGTATAGGTGGTGAAACTTTATTGCAATTTTCTAGCTAATGCATCATGTTTCACATTTCTCCAACAACTAAGCAACAACATCTTCTATCATCCTATTTTGTTGCCTTTTGGGAGAGCCTTATTTACCATCCAAACTCGTCTTTCAGTGCAAGTCTGTAAGGTGTCATACCAATCCACACCCATCCTTTGCATGAGGTATGGTCACTCATGGGCATCTACTATTAATATTTCATATGTTAGACTAGATTCATTAGTGTTCAATTCATAAATCACAGCAGCATCATATCCAGAATCACTGATAAAAACACAATCACAAGATAGACACAGTATTTATCTTGGGAAACCCCCAAGGGGAAGAAAACCCAACAAAACTTCCTATGTATAAGATGTATAAGATATAACCCCCCAAAAAATTATCCTCCTTTTGTTGTTCTGTCTCTCTCTTTCTCCTATGCGCTAAAAAAGTGAGAGTTTGTGTGCCCTAATAAGAACTACAGCTCTTCTATTTATACATAATGAGCCAACTGACTTTCACCCTAATCAAGTCGGCCCCACTAAACTATCAATGCTGACTTCACCTAGGAAGACTCAAAACAATATATTATATTATTAATTAGGGTGTTATTGACCGGAATTATAATGGATGATTTACCTCATGACTCTATAATGACAAAATACAATAGTACCACCCCATCGGAGGAATAATAACACCCCCCTTAGGTTACATCAGTAAAATACATTTAGAATATCCTTTGAAGTTACAATATTCAACACTCGCCCTTAACGAGAAGGCTATTCTAATGACCACATCATCATAGATAATAGGCCCGCACAGAGAGACAATATCTTCAGCAATACATCGAGGTGATATATCTATACATCATAGGAAGTTTTCACAATTAGTAACTGGAACAGTTACTCTTCAATGTCTTCATCTTCTGCATCACACGATCACTTGATCCTTTTGCAGCAACGCTTCGACCTTTCGATCCTTCGTAGAAGCACTTCGATCTTTGGATCCTTTGCAGTACTTTGATCCTTTGAGGTAGCACTTCGATCTTCTTGATCCTTTGCAGTAGCACTTCAATCTTCTTGATCATTTACAGCAGCACTTCAATCTTTTGCAGCAAAATTTTGATCTTCTCGATCCCTTGTAGCAGCACTTTGATCCTTTCATTCCTTTTGTAGTAGCACTTCGATCCTTTCAATTCTTTTGCAGCATCACTTCGATCTTTTTGATCCTTTTGCAGCAGCACTTTGATCCTTCTTGATCCTCTACATCCACGCTACCTGTATTACACATGATATATTTGCGGGATGATCAATATCGATCACCTTAGGAAATAAGTCCAAGGATGATGGAATCATCCATCAGCATGATCCATGAAATCGATCATTTGAATCATGTACAACTAAAATTAGATCTCGACCGCACCCGGTGCAGGCCCTGTCGTCCGTACCATTGAGGTTAAGACCACTCCCAAGTGAGTGTTATACTATGGTATCTACACTCACGTGTAGGTACATTCTACCATGTAAGAGTATTGTTCTCGATCACATTCAAAATGTCGAACCAATGTATAACATCCATACCACATAGGTTAGGACCACTCCCAAGCGAGTTTTATACTACAACGTCCGTGAGGACTCATCATAGAAAATCCATACCACACAGGTTAGGACCACTCCCAAGTGAGTGTTATTCGATGGAATCTACACTCATGTGTAGCTATACTCTACCATGTAAGAGTATTGCCTATAGAGTAGATCTCGACCGCATTCAAAATGTCGTACCAATGTAGAGCATCCATACCACGTAGGTTAGGACCACTCCCAAGTGAGTGTTATTATATGGCATCTACATATGAATGTTGGCATACTCTCCATACTAGAGTATTGTCTATAGGGCCATCCTTAACTAGTAAGGACCACTCTCATTGATGTCAGTCTCAAGATCACTCCCCCTTTACTGGGAGGATCCTTATTATCAACTTGCTGCCCCTTTTTCCAAGAAGGGTTCATGTATTTGACCTTTTATTCCTTTCCGAGGAGAGTCCATATCTTCGACTTGTTCCTCCTTTTAGAAAAAGGTCCATATCTTCATCATTTGTAGTCCCATATTTGTTCCTCCTTGCGAGGAAAGTCTTTTCGAACTACACCAATATTTTCATGGAAATATTCAAACTTCACTCGAGATAGAGGCTTGGTCAGTACATTGACAACTTTCTCATCGGTACTCACATACTGGAGCTTTATAGCTACCTTTTGTACCATATTCCTTATATAAAAATATCGGATTTCTGTGTGCTTCGATTTTTCATGGAACACCATATTCTCTGTCATCTTTATACAACTCTGGTTGTCGTAGAGAATTATTGTGGTGTCCAACTCCATGTTAAACAATCCTGACATTAGCTTCTGAATCCATATCACTTCACAACAAGCGGAACGAGCTACAATGTACTCTGCTTTAGCTGTACTGAGAGCAACACTAGACTGTTTCTTAATAAGAAGCCCCGGATTCAAGCTTGTAGCTTGATTCACCAATACCTTTGATGGGATAATGATAGTCATCTCCCAATGATACTTTCTAGGGAGAGTTCTTCTCTTCAAGTTTTGACAGAGATTGCTTCTTTCATGTCATATTCTTCAATGCACCGTTATCAATAAGCCATGTGTCTTCTCTAGGTGTTACAGACCCAGAGAGTGTAGAGAATGGTACATATTCATCTACATCTTCTTCTCTTGTTAATCTCTTTTGAGGTATTTCTTCTTCATCCTCATCTTCAGCTAGATGAGCATGATGTTGCTTGTTGTTGTTCTTCTTCTTTGGTGATGGACACTCTCTGGCTAGGTGTCCTATCTTAAGATAGTTGTAGCATTGGTACTTTGATTAATCCTTCTTCTTCTTCTTAAAATTATTCTTGGAAGGTTTCTAATTACTCTTCTTGAAGTTTGGTTGCTTCCTTTCTTTACTATGGGTGGCTAGAGCCTGGCCATCATTCTCTGAGCAGAGCCTCTCTGTTGGCTACTCTAGGTTCTTCTTGAATGCAGTCTTCCCATACTCAGTCAAAATTCATACTTTCTTTTCTATCACACAAAGTTTGTATGAATGAGTCCCAAGGTCTAGTGAGACCATTGAGAGCAGTCATAACTAGTTCATCCTCATCAAGGGTGTCTCCAATGGCACTTAGTTGTTCTCGGAATTGAGAAACCCTTATGAAGTAATTTTGAATAGACTCTCCTTTGCTCATCTTGGTGCCCTTCAGTTGAGCTCTCAGATTCATCTTTCTGTTGATGTTCCTTCCTTCATACATTCTGGAAAGAGCATCATACATTTCTTTAGGTGTGTTTGAATAATGTTTGGACAAGTTCATTATAGTGTTCCTGGATGATATTTTGGTATATTCCAAATCTGAAAAAGAGCACAAAGAGCATCTCCAAATCACTTTGTAGATCTTGGGATAAAATTATCTTTATGCCAAGATAAGTAAATGCTCATTTTACCAAAAACAACTATTGTATTTTGGTCATACTATTTCATAGGAGGGAGAAGTAGTGGGCCTAGAAAAATAAAATCCATACTGGAATGGCCTACTACAAAAAAATGTAAGGGATGTAAGATCATTTACGGGGATGGAAGGTTATTATCGAATGTCTGAAGGAAAATTTTCACTATTACAATTCATTTATGGGGATGGAAGGTTATTATCGAATGTCTGAAGCAATCCACTATCTTAGAATGTCTGATGGGGATTTTTCACTGTAAGAGTATTGATTTATTTATTTATATTTTTTAAGTGAGATGGTGTATTTTCTTGCCAATACTTTGTAAATTCTTCAGCAATGAGTTTGGATCCTTGAGGAAAATATCTCTTTCTTGATTTCAATGGATGTGTTACTAGCTGAAATGGCAGGTTAAGCCACCTGTAAGCCTATAAAGTGGCAAATTAGTCACTTGTCACAAACTACTTTGAAAGTCAAAGCCTCCTAGGGGATATCCCTAGTTCAACTCTGGAAAAGACACTAAACATCAAGAACACCTCTTTCAAGGTTATTAGAGACTAGTGCCTTATTGCAGTCAAACCATGAGAGTGAGAAGGGATGTACTACAAGTGTTTGTAAAATAATGTCAGAGTAGTTATTAATGAAGTAGTATATCATCCCAACAATAAACACATAGGTTAATCTCATTCAAATATAAGAATTTATCATAAGTACAATAGTGTAAGCAACTAAAGTTGGTCAAGATAGTAGTATTATGAGTGACATGTATTAAAGCATATAAGTATCATCCAAATGTTCATAGCAATGTTATAAAGTTTAACAAGATTTTATCTTTAATACCAATTTGACCACTTTTGTAGTGACTAACCAACTTACAAAGGTTGAAGTGAATGAGTGTTACCAGCAGAATTTGCGTATGTATTAAATGCAACAATAAGGTGAGGTTTCCTGTACTTTACATTAAGTCGAAGCATGCATATGCAAGAGTAATAGTAGATGCTAATACAAACCACTAATCATATGTTGGATTTTACCTTTAGGCATGCATGAAATAGTATATCAATATGGATTACATGTTATGACAGCAGTAAGAAATAGGAACCTTCCACACATTATCATATCAGTGCGTAGACAACTTACTTGCATCCATTAGCATTGAAATTGTATTTTTATTTATTTAAAAGAAATGTAGGCAATGCTAAAGGAATTGTTAATCTTTGATCGTTAAAGAAGTGTAGACAATGTTGAAGGCATTTTTAAATTTTGAACATTTTCCAACAATCTATAAAAATGTCAACATTTAAGACAATGAATAATTAGTATAATGAATATGATAATATCTCGAAATAAGTAGGATTTTATAGCAATACAAGTGATCACCTTTGGTAAAAAATGGTAATGTTTTATAGTAATATTTTGGATATTTTTCTTAGTAAAAAACCGCTATAGATTTGTTATTCGGGTTATGTACTATCTTTAAACACCCCTAAGGAGTTTTCATCAAAAAAGATTACATGTATTGAATAGGGGTTCTCACCAACAAGTTCATTCTGAAGCAATCCAATATTTTAGGATATTGAATGGAGATTTTTCCCTATCAGAGTATTGAATTATTTATTTGTGATTGTTTAAGTGAGATGGTGGATTTTCTTCTCAATAATTTTTAAATTCTTCAGCAATGTGTTTGGATCCTTGAGGAAAATATCTCCTTTCTTGAGTTCAATGGATGTATAGGTGGTGAAACTTTATTGTAATTTTCTAGCTAATGCATCATTTTTCACATTTCTCCAACAACTAAGCAATGACATCTTCTATGATCTTATATTTTTGCTGCCAAAGTATTGGGAAACATGATGCTCACAAACTCTATTGATTAAAACTCATGGTTAGAGTCTTTTCCAATGTTTTCATAATGATCTTCATAAAATGTTCATTACTAATATAATCCCCTGGCAACAATTATAAACTTCATCTTCATTGGAAATTACTCAAACTCTTGTTGCTCTCTTTGGATTGAGCTAAATGAAGCACCCCATATTTGACTTGAAAATGTTCAAACCATTAATAGACACAAATTTTTTTCAATCAATTTCCTTACCTCTGGGCCCCATAAATAATCCCCTTGGTCTTACATCCTCCATATGTATATTCTCCAATTCTACAACAATGATCATGGATCAATGGTTAGAATTGAATCTACAAAGAGATCAATGGATGTAGAACGATCCACAATAGTATTGCAAAAATCAGCGTTTGATTGCAAATCAAAAGCCAGAAGAGCATCTGCAAAAAATCGATGGAAGGTGGAAGGAAGAAGGCGAAAAAGAAAATATAAAGTAATATGGGTTTCTGGAACCCGAGGTCCTCCTTGCGAAATGCGGAAGGCGGAACAAAGAAGGAGAAAACGAAAATATGAAGTAATATGGATTTCCGCAACCCAGAGTCTGCCCTGCGAAAGGCGAAAGGCGGAAGGTGTCAAATAAAATATGAAGTAATATGGGTTTCCGCAACCAAGATTCCACCCTGCAGAATGCGGAAGGAGGAAGGGCGGAAGGCGAAAAAGAAAATATTAAGTAATATGGGTTTCCACAACTCGAAGTCTACGCTGTGGAATGCGCAAGGCAGAAGGAATAAGGTGGATTGATTTTCCACACCTCGGAGTATGCATTGCGAAATACGGAAGGCGGAAAGGAAAATTCAAAAGAATTTTTGGTGAAGAATTATCCTTGCGGAGAGGCAATTTTGATAAAATTGCATTGTAAAAAGGTATGACTGATAAACTTAAATAGAGTTAAAGAATTGTTAGAATGAAGAATTGAGTCTTCATGAAGAGGCACGATCTAAAAATGAAAAGGCGCAACGGTAAAGAGATGCACTCACAGAAAAAGTGTTAGAGGGTATTTATAAACAGAAATGATGAGTGAGATAAATTGTTTCAGCAATACAGTTTAATGAAGTTGTAGCAGTTAGAGACCAAAGTAAAATCAAAGACATAAATCATAAAGCAGATCTGAAGATCATACAAACACAGAGGGTGGTAGGGTGGAGATAGGGAAGGAATCAAGCCTGCAAGGGATTGTATACTCCTTCCAGTAGTAGCTGGTAAATAAGGTGTAATAGCATCCTATCAGTAGTAGCTGACAAAATAGGAGGCTGTATCCTCCTTCCAGTTGTTTCTAGTAAATAGGGTGTGGTACCATCCTTGTATGTTATAGTAGGTAGAACCTATTTGTAAATATAATTTTGCAGTAATAGGATGTATTTGTGGTTTTTTCCAATTGGGTTCCATGATAAAATATGTGTTCTATATTTTTTCTTGATTTTGTGTGTTAAAAGTCAATTGTGCTTTTTAAGTTATAAAAGTTAACAATACTAATCCCCCCACTCTCTCAATGTTGTCCAATATTCTAACAATTGGTATCAGAGCAGGTTCCTTCACCATATTTTAACCAATGGAAGGAAGATCCTATTAAAAAACCACTATGGATCAACAAGAAGGGTTAGCCACTAACAGAGCTCCACTATTCATAGGAGAAAATTATGCATACTAGAGTGTGAGAATGAAGTGACATCTGATATCCCTTGGATGGAAGGTTTTGGTAGCAACTGAAAAGAAGTATAAAATAGAAGACCAAGCACCTACAGACCCAGTGGAACTAGGCCAACATGAAGGTAATGCCCAATCCCTAAATGCAATCTTGAGTGGATTGAAAAACTCTGTAGTTACAAAATTTATGCGATGCAAGACTACCAAACAAGCCTGGGATAAGTTAAAGATTATCTATGAAGGGGCATATAAAGTCAAAGAATCCAAGCTTGATACATATAAAGGGCAGTTTGAGAGCCTTAAAATGAAAGAAGAATAAAATATTGGGGAATACCTTCTAAGAGTAGATGAGGTTGTCACTGCTATTAGAGGCCTTGGAGGAAAATTTAAAAAAGAGAAGTGGTTAATAGGGTACTAAGAACATTTCCAATGAAGTATGAGTCAAAAGTATCCACCCTAGAAGAATGAGATGACCTTGACCTTGTGATAGTATATGAACTACATGAAATCCTCACTGCATATGAGATGATAATGGTACTAAATGAATCTTCAAGAAAAGAAGTGGCATTTAAAGCCTCATCCAAGAACCAATAAGAGAACCTAGATGATGCGGAAGCTCTTTTTATCAAAAAACATGAGAAAGGTACTCGCAAATAGAAAGCAAATTTACACCTAAAATGTTTCAACTGTGGAAACATTTTTCTTCAAAATGTACTTACCCTAAACAAGATGATAGTGATCATGAAAGAGAAACCTCAAAGTTCAAAAAGGGTAAAACAAGAAATAAGAAGAAGTCCTATGAGAAAAAGAAGATTGTTTACTCCATGGAAGATAGTGAAGATGTAGATACACATGAAGATGAAGAAACTGAAATTCTATTCATGGGTGTAGATAGTCAAGCTTCAAATAGTGACTCAAATGTGGAAGGAGAGGTAGACTTAAGAGTTAAACTTGTTAGTGCTCTTGAAAAACCTGAGAAAAGCAGAAAAAAAGAACAAACAATCAAACCATGCCATTAGTAAGTTGGAAGCTCAACTTATAGATGCCAAAAGGATTGAGGAGGACCTAAATTTGCAACTCAAAAGAAGAATACATGAATCTGAGAGACTTGAAGAAGAGATCATGCAATTCAAGAAAAAGATTGATGAAGAATATATTAAATCAAAGTTTGAGAACAACTCAAGGATTCTATATGAAATACTGAATAACCAAAGACCATCAAGTAATATATCTGGTTTGGGTTTTAACAAAGAAAATAATCCAGAATGTTTCTCTTTCACTAATAAAGGAGGAAATAACAAAATCTATGCTGAAGCACTACATAGTCCAGTTAAAACGGAAGAGAGCAAAAAAGTTGTCCTAAGCTCTCAAGATCAAAACAGAAATAATATGATTCCTAAGAGACCAAATAGATACTAGTAGATCTTTTTGGCCATCCTTACTCTTGTAATAACATTGGTCATAAATCCCTAAATTGCAAAGCTTATGGAAAGGCTCGTGAATATAAGAAGAAGTCATCAAGTAACAAACCAAAAGGAAATCATAACCTTTTTATACTTCTTCAAAAATATTACATAGAGTGTTGCAAATGTAATAACCATGGACATATCGAAATAGATTGTAAATTGATGACTCCTACAAGAAATACTGTTGCAATTAACTCTCAAGACACAAAACAGAAAACGTAGTGGAGGGAAAGGGAAGAAAAGGAATGTTCCATGATTGCCCTATGTTCAACAGAGAAACAAAACCTATGGAACTTGGACAATGGATGTTCAAAACACATGATAGGTGACCCAAACAAGTTTGTAAAATTAAAAGATGATAAGGGTAAAGTCACATTTGGAGACAATATGTCTTCCAAGATAATTGGAAAAGGAACAGATGTTGTCAATAACAAGATCAATGTAGAAAATGTATTACTAGAAGAAAACCTCAAGCCTAATCTCCTCAGTGTAAGTCAAACATGTGATCAAGAGCACATCTGTATTTTTGACTCGGAGAAATGTGAAATTAGGAAAAAGGACTCGAGAAGAGCTGCAGGCATTTCTATAAGAAATTCAAACAATGTATACATCTTGGAAAATGAGAATCAATGTTACTTAAGTATGGTTGATGAAAGTTGGTTATGGAATAGAAGGTTGCGACATTTAAATTTTGACAATCTTGTCAAAATAAGTAAGAAGGAAGTTGTAAGAGACTTGCCTAAAATTGTAAAACCTCTAAACTCAGTTTGTAAACATTGTCAATATGGAAAGCAAACTAGAGCTTGTTTTAAAACAAAAGAACATATGACCGCACATCCTCTAGAAATAGTTCACACGGATCGCTGTGGACCAATAAGAACTAAAAGCTTGAAAGGAGAATATTATTTCATGTTGCTCATAGATGATTACACAAGGATGACTTGGGTGACATTTCTCAAAGAAAATCAGAATACTTTGAGAAGTTCAAAATATTCAAGGAAATGGTTGAAAATGAGACATATATGAAAGTCAAATGTCTTAGATCAGCAAATGGGGGAGATTTTACTTCAAAATAATTCAACGAGTTTTGTGAGATACATGGCATTAAGAGACCATTTTTAGTTGCAAGGACTCCTCAGTAGAACAATGTTGTTGAAAGGAAAAATAGAAAAGTCCAAGAAGTCGCCAGAACAATGATTAATAAAGCAAAGCTGCCAGATGCATATTGGAAAGAAGCAGTACACACGCCTGTCTATATACTTAATAGAGGACAACTCGGAGTGAATAAAGACAAGAATCCTTATGAACTATGGTATGGAAGACCAACCTCAGTCAAATATTTCAAAGTATTTGGCAATAATTGTTACATTACAAGGAACAAGGATGATCTTGGCAAATTTGACTCTAGCACTGATGAAGAAATATTTCTAGGATATTTATCCACCAAGAAGGAATATAGATGTTACAATAAAAGGTTACACCATATTGTAGAAAGTGCAGTTGTAAGAATACATGATATAAAACCAAGAAGAGTAAGAAGTCATGGTTGTGTTGAAAATACAAATCATGAATAAAATGAAGACTTGCAAAAGGACGAAAGTACTCATGATGAAGAATAAGGAATAGAGAAGGAAGCTACACAAGAAGGTGAATAAGATTTCCCAAGAATTTATACAAAAACCCCATCTAGAAGAATACAAAAGAATCATCCGGCGACAAAGATCATAGCTGATAAAAATGTTGGATTTAGTCTAAGGAGACAACTACAATTTAATGAACAAGCCCTACTCTCAATGGTGGAACCTAAGGATTTTACAGAAAACATCTAGACTCAACACTTATGAGATCCATATTTATGAAAACATCAATTAAAAAAAAATTATGCAAGAGGGGCGATTGCTGCTCTCTGGTTATTAAATTAGAGGAAGAAAGTGGAATAATGCATCTAGCCACTCGTTGGAAAGGTATCAATGTCTACTATGTTGATCCATATTTATGTGTGAACGAAATGAAAAAATAGATACATAATCATAATCACAGACATTTTGCAAAGATAACAAAGATACAATAAACACATATTTTATTAAATGGTGGAAATAGAACAGATTGCAATACAACAGCTAGAATGGTAGTGGCTATCTCCGAGAAGAGATGTGACTACTACACTCATCCATGCAAAGATGAATACAAAAGGTGGCCAAAGGGGCCTATTTATAGTAAGGATGAGGGAGATAACCCCAAAATTCCAAAACATAACCCTAGAAGATGAATCGTCATAAATTTTGCGGCCCCAAGGTGGTAAGTTGAACATACAACTTCCTGGGATCATAAATTTTGCATACGATCTCTGATTTGGGTGGTCAATAGCTTGTTAGAAAGATATATCCAAGATTTACATCCAAAAATGGCAAAGATTGAGTCCAAAATGGACTCATATTTTTTATTCCATTCGATGCCAAAAAAACGATGTTTAGGGCCTCAAATTGACTCTGAAAGTTTGGGACCCAAAAAACCATAGAAAAATAACTAGGAAACTGCCACAATGGACAACTGTTTTGGGGCAGTGGAATAGATGGGTGGTCATCGATCTCCATCTGGATCAATCCTCCCTCCTTAGGAAGCAATGGTCTCCATTGCGTCGAATCCTGTATCATATCTCAAATTGTGTGTTGAGTTGATCTCCTGGTGTGACATTTGTTGAAGTGAAGAGGTTGCTTTTCTTTGGCATCCCAACAGGGTTGTAATTATTGTGTGAATGATTTTTTTTTTGAGGAGCACCTTGAATGCACGGCGTTGAATCATAGAGGTACTCAAATGGATGAGAGAACAAGGACACTGTTTTCTTCATGTATCTAATGAGCTGAGATACCCTCTGCTAAGGGTGTGGAGGTAATATGATGTTCTTTTTTAGACACAATTGTGAAGAGGAATGATTTTCTGATGCAAGAGCTTATCTTCCTACCTTGCGAGACTGTGTTAGGTGCAACTATCTCTGGTATCCGATGGAGTTTTCCTCTCAAAGTAACAATGACACTGCGAGTCCATGACTCATATATAGGATGGAGATTCCACATTTATGGTTTTCCTAAAAGAACATCACAGACTTCAAGTGGGGCCACATCACACAGTACCTCTTCTTTGAAAGGCTTGATGCCATATGGTAGGAGGAATTGTTGATTAATGTGAATACCTCATCCTTGTCTTAGCCAACCGATGTTGTAGGGTTGTGGGTGTGGTGTTGTCGAAAGCGGAAAATTCTTGACGACTTCTGCTAAGACCAGGTTTTTTTGGATTCCACTATCAACAACAAAATGTAGTGGGTTTCCTTTCACCCACATCTACAAGTGGAAGAGGCACTCCTCTGCCTCTGAATATTCAAGCTCCTCTAGTTGAATCTATGCAGTAGCAATAGTGGAAGTGGGGTATGCATCAATGATATGAGTCCCATTGTCTACGACAGTGGCATTGGGTTCGGAATCATAATCAATATCTAATTCTAAATATTTGATCTCCGCCACCAATGACTACTTTGAGCGACATTCAATAGTGTTGTGGCAAGTGATTTTATGAAATTCACACCACTTCCTAGTGTCCTTCTTTGTCTTTCCATCCCCCTTCTTTGCTTATGGCGGGGACTGGTTGTCATTTCCTTTTCCTGTGTTCTGCGGGAAAGGGTTTCCCTTGCCTTTCTTTTGCGGTAGATTCGCAAGTCCAGAGTGTCACTCATTTTTTTTCTTCAAAATTTCTCCTTGATTTTGACAGCATACCGATAGGTGGATCCAAGTGAAGATATGTCGAGGAATTCCATATCAGTTCGGATGTACCGATGTAGACCAATGCGATATTTCAGAATTAGGTGCTGCTCGGAGTCCTTGATACCCGGCTTTGTGCGCAAGGTATGAAAGTTGTTGGTGTACTCTGACATCCTCTAGTCCCTCTCTTAAGGCAAGATAGTCCATTTGGTGTACTGGTCATCATAGTTTGTCACAGGGTAGTATTTTTCATTGACGACATCTACGAAAGAGCCCCAAGTGGGATTTGTCTCAAACATTCCAGACTTGTTTGATGAGTTTTTCTCCCAATAAGTACCCCACCAATTTTGGACAGGTGGGACTTCCTTAGGGAGAGAAAAGGTGATATTTTCTCTGCTGGAGAAATTGTGGATAGAGAAATTCCTTTCTAGAACATTCAACCAATTATCTAGGGCATTTGCGTCGATCTGGCCTTCAAATAAAGGAATATCAAAGTTAACTTGTACCTTGAAGGGATTTTCATCCACGAATCAGCTGCTCATTGAAGATGAACCCACTAATGCTGACATTTGTAGAAGGATTTGGGAGAAATTATCCATCATCTCATTCCTCTGTCGCGTGAGGTATCCCTCGAGCAATGATTTGATAGGATCTACTGCTTCATCATCTCTCTTTTCTTTCTCCATGGGAGGCTGTTTGGGACAGCGAGAGTGATAAAGTGAAACTAGTTCGAGACCAAACTCTCTATACCCGAACCTCGTCGGGGTCATGGGCCGAGAAACAATCAATGAGCAGATTTCTCTGATACCACTGATCCGGATTTATGTGTGAACGAAATGAAAGAACATATACAGAATCATAATCACAAAATTTTTGGAAAGATAACAAAGATACAGTAAACACATATTCTATTAATTGGCAGAAATAGAACATACTGTAATACAACAGCTAGAATGGCGATGGCTATATCTAAGAAGAGATGTGACTGCTACGCTCATCCATGCAAAGATGAATACAAAAGGAGACCAAAGGGTCCTATTTATACTAAGAATGAGGGAAAAACCCAAAAAAGTCCAAAACATAACCCTATAAGATGAACCGCCATAAATTTTGTGGCCCCAAGGTGGTAAGTTGAACAAACAACTTCCCGGGGTCATAACTTTTGCATACGATCTTCGATTTGGGAGCTTGATATCATGTTGCAAAGATTTATCAGCTATTTACATCCCATTACAGAAAATATCAAGTCTATATTAGAATCATATTTTCCATACCATTTGATGCCAAAAAAATGTTGGTTAGGGCCTCAAAACGGCTCCGAAAGTTTGGGACCCGAAAAACCGTAGAAAAATAACTAGGAAACTGCCACAATGGACAATTGTTTTAAGCCAGTGGAATAGGTGGGTGGCCATTGATATCCATCTAGATCATATATTGAGCAAAAAGAATTTTTACAATATAGATGAAATATTTTTATCTTTATGAAGGGAAAAGACCAAGGGTTTTGGCCATCACTTGAATGAATTAATGTTTTAACATTTGTCAAGGTTATTTCAAAGTGTAGAGGGGTAGGGAGGGGGTAGAGGACCTACCCTCCATATGCATGGAACATGGAAAAAGGACAAGGAAAGGAGTGTGTATGGTGGGGAATGTTAAAATATCCAAGAAGATATTAAAGTACTAACACACTTTAGGTCAAGAGAATTCATGCTCCACAACTTAGAAGTGATGGGAAACCTAGTTAATTTGGGTAGAATGGCAATAGAGGGCCATTACTACTATTGCAAAGAGAAATATACAAGAACATAGCTCTTGAGAGAGATAATGGAACCCTTTGAACTATGGAAGATACATTATCCTATCTTATCCCCTCCTTCTGGTGACCATGAAGGCAATCTCTCCTACGTACTCTCAAACTCTTCATGCATAAGTAACGACCTCCTTCTGGGAGTGAAGGGAAATTGAAGAGAAAGGGAAGACCTTGAGAAGGTTGACAATGATAATTTCTTGGAAATATTGATATGAAGAGATACTTTCAACCTATTTTAGAATGATCTTTCATACTTTAAGCACATGTTACAATAGAGATATGATAACATGCCAAGGTAGCAGGATTCCATTCGACATATCGCTTAGTCTTACTTTATGATGGAATCGAGAATGGAAGACATATAAAGTACTATTTGAAAGAAAAGAAATCAAGTTGATGGGTTCATAATCGATGTGGATAATCTGATGAAGATGAATCACTGTATCCATTTCCAATGTACCCCAAGCTTTGGAATGAAGGAAATGGAGGAAGAATCTGTACACCAACTAGTTTAGTTGGAAGACATGCATGCCTAGGATTGAAGAACATGTATTTATTTCTATTTTTGTCTAGGTTATGAGATGTAAATGTATATTCCTCTTATGAGATGTAAATGCATATTCCTTGATCTCACAACTGACTTCCCCTTGATTTTGTATAACCAACTCGATCTCACAACTCATTTTGTTTAACCACCTTGATTTTGTACTTTAGCTTGCCGTAGAGCTCGGTTATCCTCATGAAATATGAGGCAATATTCTCCAACTTCGTCATCTTCATATTCAGCAATTGATTCCTCAATGTGAGAGTCACATTGATGCTACTATGTTCAAATAGTTTCTTCAAGGTTTTGAACATCTTCCTCGCTGTCGTCTTTTCTGAGATCTGAGGAACCAAGTGGTCTCTAACTGAGTCCACTAAAATCCTTATTGCTTTGGCATCATTCTTCCTCTAGTTGTTGAGTGTGACCATTTATATGTTAATACTATGATGTGGATGGATGTGTGTATAATTTATTAAAAAACATTAATATTTGTTTATATGTTTCGCTCTTTTATTTAATAGGTATTTGAATTGAAAATTAGAATTTTAGAATTTTATGAATTCTTGTTTATATGTTTCATTCTTATATTTAATTAGAATTTGAATCGAAAATTAAAATTTTAGAATTTTATATTATATGCATATTAAAGTTATAGTTATAGATTAATACTAAATCTTTAAAGGATTTTTAAGTATCTATAAGGAATTTGAATATGTGATATTTCATTTGCAATTTTTTGTTTTAATTAATGGTTACTAATTGCTCAAATCTCTATGGGCTTAAATCTTTAATATTAAAAATAAAATAAAATAAAAATATTATTTTTACGCCGTAAGGTGTTTTTCTCCGAAGTTCTTCAGAAAAACACTGTTCATTTCATCTTCTATTCTACCAACTGTGCTCCTCCACGTGTCCTCTTTGTGATCCGGTGGTTCTTCGCGTGTCCTCTTCCTGATCCGGTGGTCCTCCGTGTGTCCTCTTTGTGATCCGGTGGTTCTCCGCGTGTCCTCTTCCCGATCCGGTGGTCCTCCACATGTCCTCTTTGCAATCCGGTGGTCCTCCACGTGTTTTGAAAATCTTTCGGATTTTTTGGAGGTAAAGGTTAGAACCCAGTCCAGGTTTCTCTGCAAGTGATAGCATTGATGGTTGGACCTGGCACTTAACCCCCATCCCCGCATGTCTCCTTCGTGATTCGTTGGTCCTCTGCTTGTTTTCAAGTTGAGTCTGTGTAAAACCTCCAAGCTGATAGTTGGGCCTTCTGGATGTTTTGGAGGTAAAGGTTAGAACCCAGTTCAGGCTTCTCCACAAGTGACAGCATTGATGGTTGAAGGTTTCCAGTCGCTGCATTGCTCTATCCTCCCATTTCGCTATCCTCCCATTCGCCTGCAAGTTTTAGTGTTCGCGTGTTTTCCACCTCTTTGCTGAGCATTGTTCATAGGCTTTGCCGTGATTGTTGAGTTGGTCAGAACCACAGTTGTCTGACGATTCTAGAGTGCCTCTCCTGTGAAAGAGCCCGTCCGAAACATGAAGTGTTTTTTCTGGAGAGCCTGTCCTGTGAAAGAGCCCATCCGAAACATGAAGTGTTTTTTCTCATTTTGGTATTTATTCTAAACTTATTAGATAGCTTGCTATTCATGGAGGAGGTGGTTGAACATCTTGTCATGGCGACCGACCCTCCCTATTGCATAAATGGCGTTTACTGGTCACATTTAGTTTGCGTGGGTTTGCACAGAGAAGTTGCATTGTTTCTAGTTGTAGGAATTCTGATTCAAAGAGCCAAAGAACTAAAAAAACACAGGTACTTTGTTTTTCCACTACTCCTGGATTTCATTTTGTGCAATTTCATTTCTATTGCAAATTTGTTGTTAGTGTCAATCTTGTAGGCTTGTCTGGGTGTTGTCATATCTTCTTCCCTCTGCAAGCCATTCATCAATTTCTGCAAAACTGCCATTAAAAGAATCAGGCACCGCAGCTGGCCCAGCCACTAAACCGCCACTCTCGTATAGCTTAGAATAATTCAAAACCCCTGAATAAATAGTAGGGTTCAGTAGCAAGCCTATGTAGCAATTGGCTATGAGGCATGTAACTTGTGTAGAGGAGGATGCATTTTTCATGTCACTATCTGTAACTGTGGATTTAAGCATCGAATCCTGCAAGCTCTTTAGTAGGAAGATGAGGAGGCGTATTCAAAATTGAAAAGAAAATACCTATTCACAACCTGCTTCAACAATTCCCTCTACTTTTGTTGTATTTCAGATATTTAATCTTTTCTTCGAACAGAACATCATATTATAAGGTGGTCTTGGATCATGTATCCAGATAGTGACTGGTTTGCCATGGTCTGTCTATATACTAACAATTTTGTAAGTTGTTGCTAAACTCTTATTGGCAGTATCCATTTTCAGGGTGACCTTGTTTCCATTGATGGTTGATCTTGATATTCACATGTACAATGCATTTTATTTTAAGAATTTTTTGTTTTGAAATTAAACAGGTAAAGAAAAATGTTGGTTTATGATTTTTCTTGTTTTAATATTTGTTTTTCTAATTATTTAAAGGGTATTTCAAGTTTCTATACAGTGACAATGACTTCTAAATTTCCAAATTATTTTACTTTCATAGAATAGGCCTTAGTTCTCTTAATACACTTTTATACGCAGAATTTACTCCATGTCAATTTCTTTCGGCATTCTTGAATATAAATATATTTATTAATTATCTTGTCCAGGAATGGATGTGGGTGTCTCATTAACGGAGGAAGCTTGTTGTTCAAGTTATGGGAAGAATTTTTTCTAAGTTTATGTATCTTCTCACTCTGTTTCTTGCAGATCTAAGTTTCGAACTATTTATGGTCCACGAATACCCTTCTGCAACCCAAGTTATTCGCACAAGATAGGCCCCGGTAAGTAAAACCCTCAGTGAAGAATGATTTTTGAGTTTCTTGAATGTCTTGTATGCATGTGTTCTAAGTGGAGTTAAAACGACAGGGTATATTCTGCGAAAATGCACTTCCTTTTTCTCCTTCTTTAGTTAAGATGACACGTCATTTTCATGTGGAATCTGGGGAATTCATGCCTATCTTCTAGTAAATCCTAATAGCAATAAAGGCACAGGGAAACCGACAACCAATGAGTTGCCATAGTTGGGGACTCCAATGCATTCTACAACACAAGAGGTAGACTCCATCTCTTCTGCAACAACAGAAAATAACAAAAAGCAAAGCTAAATAAGTGTTTCCGCCCAAAACTTAGAAAGGGTAGTTGGAAATATAGATAATTTGGGAAAAGTTTAACCTAACGGTGAACTAACACTGTGTGGGTTTCCAGCTCTACTTGGTTGTTTGTATGTAAAATAGATAGCAAATATCCCAGACACTATTTTCTTATAGCTCCATCATGTGCCCAGAGTTTCTTTCCTCATTAATTCTAAGGTCCTCGGATTAGTCGCTTGTTATGAGTGATGTTACCTTGTGTGTTGAGGAGGGCTCTCAGATGGTTGTGTTGCATTGTTGGTTGGTTGGGATTAAAAATATTTGCAAATGAAGTAATTGTAACATCTCTTTGGTAATTGTAATTCCCGGCTTTGGTAATTGTAACATCTTAATTGTAACATCACAAGTCATTTGTAAAATCATCTTTTTAAAATTCTTATGTGGGCAATTGTAACTTTTTAATTCACTTTACATTGGGCCTTTTTTTGAATTCCTAGGTTGGTAATTGTAACTTTTTAAGTTATCATACATTGGGAAAGTGGAAATAGTTTAAAATCAATTTTTGGGGCAATGGAGAGACATAAAATTACTATTTGTTTTAAATTTTACATGGTCCAGGTGTAGCTTTTTCAATATATTTATCGTATTGGTTTATTTCTCAATATACTTGAACAATCGAACTTGAGGTTGTTTGTTAATTTGGAATGAGATTAAGCATGTTTATGCTCTCTTTTGGTAATGCATTGAATTATTAAGATAACATTAAGTTGTATTGCTATTTTGGAAGGGGAGGTATTGACATAATTAAGATATCATTTAGGTTGTATTGTTTTTTTGAAAGGGGAGGTATAGACATTTGGACATGTTTTAGGAAGTGGTTTAGTTTTTAGGTTAAGCTAAGTTACAAGTGTATTTAGTGATTTGAGGTTTGTGCTAGTTTTGGTAAGATTAATGAAATTTGGTGATGTACATTTACAATTTATGTAAAAGCTCGTAGCAACTTGTGAGTTGACTCTTCGAGTAGGTGTTTATATCTATGCAACTTGCTTATGTAGTTTCATTTCCCTAGGAGTGAGAAATATTGAAATGTTCTCTAGAAGGGGTGGGATTCCACCATCATAATGGGAAAAAGAAGTAAAATGATTTGAGTTCCTATTGCTAGCTAGCATCAAGTCGGTGATTTGACTCATTGGGCACTTGTGAGTTGGCCATTGAATTATCACTAAGCAAACCAATTCTATATTTTGTGTGCCCAATAAGTGAGCAATATTTTAATATTATCCTTATGGGCGGGATTCCACCACCACCATCATCAGAAGAAGAAAAACGTTTTGAGCTACATTTTTCTTGATGTTCCTATTTTTTTAATATGGGTATGCCCACTCTAGAATACTCAGAACTGCCCTAGGAACTACTACCAGAACTTATTAGATCAAATGGGGTCAGTATACCATTGCTATTAACCTTTAGTAGGAAGAACGAATGAATTGAATTTAAACCTTTTCACTTCTGACTTTAGACATACTTTGTATGTGCAGGGTCCAAAAATTGGACTGGTCATCTCTTTATCAACCCTATTTTGCCCTTTCTTTCCAGACTGAAAAAATGAGTATTTGACCAAATAGTATTCCCATTTATGCTTGCACGGTAATTTTTATGCCGTAAGGCATTTTTCCCTAGAGTTCTTTGGTAAACCACTGTTTATTCTGTCGTCTATTCAGCCAACCACGCTTCTCTGCATGTCTTCTTTGTGATCTGCTGGTTTATTAGTTGTGCTGGTTTTGAATGTTGAATACTGTTTAGGACTTTATTTTTATCATTCGTTTAGATATCTTCTACTTATTGCTGAACAACACTAAGAATTCTACTCAAATATTCAACTGTATCAAGTTATAATATCTTCAGAATCGTAGTACAATTGGAGTATGTGATAAATGAACCTGACATAATCAACTTCAACTTTTAAAAAATGTTTGTTTTCCAAAATTTCTATCAAAATTAGCTCATACCAAGGCAACTGTTAGATGACTTCAGCTAAATTCTAATCTACAAGTATTGGTATCTCTTACAAACCAAATAATAGGGTAGTGTCTCAAAACTACAAGATGGGTTTGTTTTTACATGGAACTGCTTTCATAATTCCCAATATTGTTGATTCTTAGAAAACAGCTTTTGCAACAATTACCCCCAGCTACTTACCCAAGGGAGGATTTTACATAGAACCACTCTTTCAAATTTCTCAATGTAGTTGTTTCTCAGAAAACAACTTTTTCCACGTTTACCTCAGCTTTTTACCCAATCCCTTATACCTAGAAGGGCTTGATAAAAGCAAGAATTAAAATCCAGATATACTTAGTTCTTAAGGTGGAATTTACAATTTAATAGTAAAAATCCAAAATATTCTAGAGATTACAGGCATCTAAGAAATGGAAAATATAGAATTCCGCAATCAAGAAACAATTGTATTTAAGGAAACCAAAATGGATAAAGGATTAAAATTTGTTTGAAAGAAAGGGGCGAGAAGCAATTTTCTGAAATTAATCCTGACATTTGCTACGAGAAGAAACTGTATCAATGTCACTTTGGTTGCTAGGCATTAAAATTGAAAAATGTTCATTATGAAAAACGAAACTTAAAAATCACTGGTTGTATAAAGAATAGAACCAAGAGAGCAAAGATGTTAGAGTTGCTTACCTTTATCCAATTTGTAAGCAAATGAATGTCTATGTTCAATGCATGGAATACATCTTTTAGATTTAGTGAACCTTCTATAATGCACATAACTATATGCACGTAGACACCAGACCAATGGAGTGCCCCTGTATTCTCTGGGTGCATAGTTACTTAAAGGCACGAGGGGAATTGCATATGTAGTAAGCTTTTGCAGATTTTCTTAATAGGAATAAAATAAAATAACAAGCTACAGAAAAAAAATGAAAAAGGTGAAAGTGTTTCATGGAGTTTTCTTAAATTCCTTACGTCAACCATCATTTTGACACACACCGAAAACTTTTTATCTGTAAATGCTTACAACACAAGTTGTGAATAGTCTTTATAGATTGCCTAAGGGAACCAGAATTTTACACACGAGGAGGAAGCCTTTTTTTATTTCGGGACTTTAGAATCCATTGAGTACAGAGTGCACTTTGCAAGTCATTTTCCCTTTTTAATTAATGGATTCTTATAGATTGCCTGAGGGAACTGGAATTTTACACACGAGGAGGAAGCCTTTTTTTATTTCAGGGCTTTAGAATCCATTGAGTGCAGAGTGCACTCTGCAAGTCATTTAACCTTTTTAATTAATGGATTCTAAAGTCATTCCAGTCCAAAGACCTTACAGTTATGTTATCACTTTCATATGAATCAAATCAATGTCCATAGAGTTCTGCCATGTTGAGGATAAATGATAAATGAGTAAGGCAAGTTGCCTATCCAAGAGGGTGCAAGAATAAGTTTTAAGTAGAAATTCTGCAAAAAATTGATGTTTGGCATAGTTTTATAAGTTAAAGTTTCAAAGATAGTTTGCCATGCCCTAGAGTTTTTGAGGGTCTCTCTCTAAAACTTTCAAAAATCCTGAAACAATCTAAAAGAAAAACTAAAACTGTGTCCCCTTTGGATTTTTTGCTTCACCAAACTCCGGTTAAAATGAAATTTTCTAACTTGTTTTGGATAAAGCATTAAGTCATAAGTAATGAAATGTAACAGGAGAGATGGATGATTCCACATGCAAAGTAAAGAATAAGTTGAAATATAGAAAATTGTACTAAAACTTATAATTGAACATATTTTAGAATTTTCACTTGCATCTTCAATGAAATCAAATCACAGACTTGAATGGAATGTCGTTAGGTGTTTTCCTCTGAAGTTTTGTTCTCAACAACTGTAGATGTCGTCGTCCCTCCTACCAGTGCTACTTTTACGCGTGTCTCCTCTTACACTGCGCATTTTGCATAGGTTTCCTATATTGTCAACTAGGACAAAGCAAGGCACCAACTGGAAACATTAATCAATTAAGAACTCGGGGATGGGGGTTAAGTGCCAGTTCCAACCATCAATGCTGTCACTTGTGGAGGAGCCCGAATTGGGTTCTAACCTTTACCTCCAAAAGATCTGGAAGGCTGGACTATAAACACCAAAGTTTTATACTACCCAGCAAGAGTCAATTTGAAGACACGAGAAGGACCAGCGTATCACAAAGAAGACACGCAGAGAACCAGTGGATCATGAAGAAGACACCTAGAGAAGCACGGTTGGTTGAATAGATGACGAAATGAACATTGGTTTCCAAACAATTCTCTTCCTTCTACAGTCTGGTGATTTTTAGAGAGCAGTGACTCTTGTTCGACGATTCTGGATTGTCGTGAGGTGATTAATTGAGAGCCCCTCCTGTGAAAGAGCACGTCTTGTAGAAAGAGCCCGTTTTGACCTTTCACTCTCTTTATGAGGCACAAGCATTTAGTTTGAATGAATGGTTCTTTTGCTGACATGGATGTGCCTATAAGCCTTCTTGTTACGCTCCTGATTCATATGTTTTTTGGTCTCTCACGAATTATTTCAGATAGATTTTCTGACCTGTTGCTACAGGAATTATGAGAAAAGTATGCCCTTGGCAGACTTTATGCTTTTTAGTCCCTATTTTGGTTGGATGACTGGAATTCTCTGAATTTACAGCTATTAGAGAGATGCCCAAATGTATCTGCATTTGCGGAATTCTTGTGCATTTGCAAGGTGCTCTTAGAGAGGAATGTAACGAAAAAATGTGGCACTTCTTTGCAAAGAAGAGCCTTCTCTTCAATAGACATATTTGAAAGTTTGTTGAAGGGTAAAATTGGTATGAAGTTATGATGCAAATCTGAAGTAATTATTGAGGATTGTTTTGGCACATTTCACAAAGAAAATAACTTTGCTTATGCATGGAATTAAAAAAATTTATGGTTATTTTATGAAATTAAATAACTTTTATTATTTTATGGTTATAAATAGCCAAAAAGCTCTTAACCTAGGATAATAGACGCACCAACACCAGATTAGAGCTTCTGGCTCTTTGGGTACTGCTTTTGGTTGCCATTCATTTGGGGATTCACAGGTTATCATCTCTTGGGTGAACAAAACTGCTTCATTGAACACCCCACTTCTGAGTCATTGGTGTGATGACATTATTTCTCTTCTGCATCATGTGCCTTTAGTGGCCATCAATCATATCTATCGCGAGCATAACTAGCAGCCTGACAGTCTCTCCAAACAGGCTCTTTTGTTGGCCCCGAGGCATGGGGAATTTTTTGAACCTTTAGATGGTATGATCATTGATCATGGGATATTTCAGTTATTTTGGCTTGTGTCAGGCTTTTTCCTTTCACTCTCTTTATGAGGCACAAGAATTACATTTGAATGAATGGTTCTTTTGCTGACATGGATGTGCCTATCAGCCTTCTTGTTATGCTCCTGATTCATATTTTTTTGGTCTCTCACGAATTATTTAAGATATATTTTATGACCTGTTGCTACAGGAATGATGAGAAAAGTCTTCCCTTAGCAGACTTTATGCTTTTCTATCCCCATTTTGGTTGTATGACTGGGATTCTCCGACTTTATAGTTATCAGAGAGATCCCCAAATGTATCTGCATTTGTAGAATTCTTGTGCATTCTGAAGGTGCTCTTACAGAGGAATGTAATGAAAAAATGTGGCACTTCTTTGCAAAGAAGAGCCTTCTCTTCAATACACATATTTGAAAGTTTGTTGAAGGGTAAATTTGGTATGAAGTTATGATGCAAATCTGAAGTAGTTATTGAGGATTGTTTTGGCACATTTCACAAAGAAAATAACTTTGCTTATGCATGGAATTAAAATTTTTTAAGGAATTAAACAACTTTTATTATTTTATGGTTATAAATAGCCAACAAGTTCTTAACCTAGGATAATAGATGCACCTGCTTTTTTAGTTCTTTGGCTCTTTGAATCAGAATTCCTACAACTAGATACAATGCAACTTGTCTGTGCAAACCCACACAAACTAAATGTGACCAGTAAACACCATTTATGCAGCAAGGAGGGGCGATTGCCATGACAAGATGTTCAACCACCTCCTCCATGAATAGAAATCTATCTAATAAATTCCAAACTAAGTAAAAAACACTTCATGTTTCGGATGGGCTCTTTCATAGGATGGGTTCTCCAGAAATCGCCCACATCACTCTAGAATCGTCGGACAACTGTGGTTCTAACCAACTCAACGGTCACGGCAAAGCCTATGAACAATGCTCAGCAAAGAGGTGGAAAATACAGAGGTGGAAAACACACGAACACTGAAACTTGTAGGCGAAACCAGGGAGGATAGAGCAAGGCAGCGACCAAAAACCTTCAACCATCAATGCTGTCACTTGCGGAGAAGCCCGGACTGGGTTCTAACCTTTACCTCCAAAACATCCGGAAGGCCCGACTATCAGCATGGAGGTTTTACACAGACTCACCTTGAAAACACACGGAGGACCAGTGGATCACGAAGGATACACGTAGGGATGGGGGTTGCTTCTAGCTCTTTGGGCACTGCTTTCAGTTGCCATTCATTTGGGGATCCCTTTCTTATCTGTCTTTGGGGATTCACAAGTAATTATCTCTTGGGTGAATAGAACTGCTTCATTGAACACCCAACTTCTGAGTCATTGGTGTGATGACATTCTTTCTCTACTGCATCATGTCCCTTTAGTGACCATCAATCATATATATCATGAGCATAATTAGCAGGCTGACAGTCTCTCCAAATAGGCTCTTTCGTTGGCCCCGGGGCATGGGGGATTTTCTGACTCTTTAGATGGTATGATCATTGATCATGGGATATTTTAGTTATTTTGGCTTGTGTTGGGATTTTCCCTTTCACTCTCTTTATGAGGCACAAGCATTCAATTTGAATGAATTGTTCTTTTGCTGACATGGATGTGCCTATCAGCCTTCTTGTTATGCTCCTAATTCATATGTTTTTTGGTCTCTCATGAATTATTTCAGATAGATTTTCTGACCTGTTGCTACAGGAATGATGAGAAAAGTCTGCCCTTAGCAGACTTTATGCTTTTCTGTCCCCATTTTGGTTGGATGACTGGAATTATCCGACTTTACAGCTATCAGAGAGATCCCCAAATGTATCTACATTTGTGGAATTCTTGTGCATTCTCAAGGTGCTCTTAAAGAGGAATGTAACAAAAAAATGTGGCACTTATTCGCAAAGAAGAGCCTTCTCTTCAATAGACATATTTGAAAGTTTGTTGAAGGGTAAATTTGGTATGAAGTTATGATGCAAATCTAAAGTACTTATTGAGGATTGTTTTGGCACATTTCACAAAGAAAATAACTTTGCTTATGCATGGAATTAAAAAAATTTATGATTATTTTATGGAATTAAATAACTTTTATTATTTTATGGTTATAAATAGCCAACAAGCTCTTAACCTAGGATAATAGATGCACCAACACCAAATTAGAGCTTCTGGCTCTTTGGGCACTACTTTCGGTTGCCATTCATTTGGGGATCTCTCTGTTATCTATATTTGGGGATTCACAGGTTATCATCTCTTGGGTGAACAGAACTGATTCATTGAACACCCCACTTCTGAGTCATTGGTGTGATGACATTCTTTCTCTATTGCATCATGTCCCTTTAGTGACCATCAATCATATCTATCACAAGAATAACTGGCAGGTTGATAGTCTCTCCAAACAGGCTCTTTCGTTGGCTCCGGGGCATGGGGAATTTTCTGAATCTTTATATGGTATGATCATTGATCATGGGATATTTCAGTTATTTTGGATTGTACTGAGCTTTTCCCTTTCACTCTCTTTATGAGGCACAAGCATTCAGTTTGAATGAATGGTTCTTTTGCTGACATGGATGTGCCTATCATCCTTCTTGTTATGCTCCTGATTCATATGTTTTTTGGTCTCTCATGAATTATTTTAGATATATTTTCTAACCTATTGCTACATGAATGATGAGAAAATTCTGCCCTTAGTAGACTTTATGCTTTTTTGTCCCCATTTTGGTTGGATGACTGGAATTCTTCGACTTTACAGCTATCAGAGAGATCACCAAATGTATCTGTATTTGCGGAATTTTTATGCATTCTGAAGGTGCTCTTAGAGAGGAATGTAATGAAAAAATGTGGCACTTCTTTGCAAAGAAGAGCCTTCTCTTCAATACACATATTTGGTAAATTTGGTATGAAGTTATGATGCAAATTTGAAGTAGTTATTGAGGATTGTTTTGGCACATTTCACAAAGAAAATAACTTTGCTTATGCATGGAATTAAAAAAAATTCCCATGAAGCAATGAATATATGAAAACCTGAAATTTTTAAGTGTACAAAATTATCTTAATTAAAGGGCCATGTAGAGACCTTGCAGTTTTTAAACTTGGATGTGGGAGCAGTACTAATACTAGAGCGAGACTTTTAGCACTCTGGGCATCATTACGGGTCGCAAAATATATTGGGTTGCCTTACCTACATATATTTGGCGACTCCTCCATGATTATAAATTGGGAAAAGTGGGAATCCACCCTCGACATGGTGGACCTTGAGGCTTGGTGCTACAACACCAGATTACTCATACCCTCATTCACTTGGGTGGATTTTAGTCATGTCTATAGGGAACATAACTAGAGGGAAGACATCTTCTCCATGGAGGGTTTGTGTATGGCTCCTGGTCACCTTTTGCTTACTAAATCTTTTACTTTCAGATATTTATCTCATGGATTTTTTTGAGATATTTCTCGTTATGCTGAGCAACAGTTACAAGAATTTTGAGAGTCGCTTTCCTACTTTGGATAAGGTGTCTGGGCTCTTGTTATGTTCTTTGTGCACATTTCTCTGACTTATGTATATACTGCTCACTTATGAGAGGACCTTTTCATGTATTGATACCCAGGTGCTGATAGTATTTTTTCACATCTTGGGCATAGTTATATTTCTGATTTGAATTGCATTGTAATGTAGTATTTACTGTTTTGTCTGACCCATTGGGGTATGGACAGTTGCTTGATGATGTACAAGGTTACCTTTGTTTCATTAGAATATCAAGCAACTATTTTCCCTGACTGCAAAAAAAATGTGGAACCTCAACTGAACTTAGGACCAAGAATATTAACTTCTGTTTTAGATAGTCTAACATCAAGAAGACAATATGATATTACCTTTTTCCTTCATTTTATCTTTGTTTAGGGTTGCGAAGAGAGAAATCTCTTTATCTTTACCAAATGTAGTATTCTCATCACTCTACCAAAATGACAAGGAAATAAGTCTGGAATCCACTTAAAGTCTTAAAAGTGATTTACAAGTAGTAGATCAATGAACAGATTTTAGTATTATGCCAATTTAGTATTATGATTATTGTCTTAAGTTACAAGTATTAGATCAAGAAGGATATCAAGAGTAGTTTGATATATTTGAACTAATTATATAATTTTGATTCAATTTTTTGAATAACACATGATAGTCAATATTTTGAATAACACATAATTATAGAGTGATGACACACAAGAAAAAAAATACCTACATTGAGAGAGAGAAGATAGTCAAGTCATTTGTTGACTTGTGCATCACATCGTTAGTTTGAATCTCCTCCCTATACACTGATGGAAAAAAATGTAAAGCTAGATATGGAAGATTAGAGGACAAATAGAGTGTGTTGCATCAGAAAAGTAGAACGAGGGGTGTATTGAAGCGATGAGAATGGGACTCAATAAAACACATAATGAGGGCCGTACTGAGACAGTGGGTTGACCAGAAGAGATATGTCGAGAAGGGCTGAAGTATCCAATAAATTCCTTGCTGGATCGTACCTCTAATACACTTTAAGCATTTACAACCTAACTTTGCATAGTTCCATTGCATGCTTTTCTTCTCACATTATATTAAAAAAAAAAAAACTATTGTCTTTCTGTCACTGTTGTACATTCTACTCTTCTGCCTGCTACAGTTTCATTGTACGTATGGCATGGTTGTATGTCACTCGTACAATAGTATATATATATACATATATGTATATATACACAAACAAAATTGTCATATACTTACACATTTGTTTCCTCTTACTCTCAGTGTTTTCCCCGCATAATGGAGGCACCCTTGACAAAAAATGCAATATCTTCTTTGCTGTCTAGTTCTGTACATCTTCAACCACTTTTGCAAGTTTTTTCACTCCAGCCATTCGGACCAACAAATGAAACTACTCCACGTTTTCGAATTACTATCTCTGATGGTAACAACATGCACCAGACTTTGCTCCCAACTACCTTCTACTCCCTCATATCAAATGGGGAACTCCAAGAAGGCTTTGTTATCAAGCTCGCCAAGTGCACCTGCATGTTGTCCATAATAACACATACTGTTTTCTGCCCATTATTTTAAGCCCTCTCTTATGTAGCTTAGCCTATACATTTTTACCTACCACCAACATCATCAATTTTATAATAACTTTACTAATTCTTGCCTTTTCTTCTCCTAAAGGACTATTACAATACTCGATCTTGAACTGGTCCACCGCAAGCTTTCCCTTGTTGGGAGCCATGTTCCTCATTTACTACCGACTAGCTTTGGCATTCCAATTGGTTCATCAACTAGCCAATCCGGCCGCCTCATAGAAGAAAGCGATATTCACTCATCCCAAGCATCAGATACACCAATATCCATGCCAACTACTATAATTCCATTCAAAGCACTCAATCCCAACTATAAAAAATGGTCCATCCAAGGTCGCGTGCTTGCCAAGACACCCATCCATGAATACACCAACCAACGTGGCCCAAGGAAACTATTTGGATTTGACCTTATTAATTATTTTGGAGAAGAGATCCATGTCTCTTCCTTTAACAACTTTGTTGACACCTTCTATTCCCTTGTTGAAATCAGGATAGTGTACACTATCTCGAATGGCACAATCAAAACAAGCAACCCTTCATATAACCATTTGAACAACCATCATGAGATTGTCCTTTCATCTACGTCGACCATCCACCCTTGCCTCGATGCATTCCCCTCCATTCCTTTACATTCCTTCCACTTTAAAACAATCAATGACCTCCAAATTTTACCTTCAAATTCCATGGTTGACCTGATTGTCCTTGTTAGCTTTGTCTCACCTGCTTCTACAATTCGAAAAAAAGACGGTTTTGAAACAAGTAGGAGAACTGTTTTCCTTAGAGACACATCCTATTTTAGCATTGATGTCACACTTTGGGGTCATCGTTGCCACACTGAGGTTTCACATGTCGCTTCACTTTACTCCTTCGATCCACCACCTGTCCTTGCAATAAAGGGTGGCCGTCTTACGGATTACAATGGTAAAACAATTGGAAGTGTTCCTAGTAGTACCATCCTTATCAATCCAGATATTGAGGCAACCCATTGCCTTCAAAAATGGTACACTGATCATGGATTTCATGCTGCGTCACCATCCTTGAGCCGCAAATACATAGGCTCTATGTCTTGAACACACCCATCTAAAACAATCTTCGACTTGCAAAGCATGCAACCCTCTGATAAGAACCTATGGCTCTTTGTGCACGCTTCCATTGTTCACATTAACATGGATGACTTCCACTTCCTTGCATGCCCTCTCTTTGTTGATGGAGTTAAATGCATGAACAAAGTTGCACATAGAGCTTTCAACACTTGGCATTGCAACAAATGTGATGGTGAATTCACAGAATGTGACTACAGATACATTTTAAAGCTTTCCTTGCAAGACCACACCGGCCAGATCAACGGGGCCACAACTTTTGATGATGCAACCTACAAACTACTTGGTGTCTCTGCAAAGGATTTATGCTTGCTCACCACTGAGCCCTCGTCCATAAAGGATCTCTCTCTGCATGTAACTTCGCGTTGATACATGTTCACCTTGTCCATTAAGACGAAGACTTTCAACTCCAGTACACGCTTGAAGACAACCATTTCCAATTCTGAAGAGCTTCCTTATGCTACTACATCAACCAAGCTCCTTGAAGAAATATCTACACTCACTACTCAAATCCATCCTGTTGCATGCCGTCTCTAACCTCCCCTTCATAGACTCCACCCTCGGCTATTCCAACCATCCCTTTTACTCACCCTTCCATGTCTTACTCTTCCCTCAGTCCTTTCTTCAACACATCGTACCCTACAATACACCATCCCATCTCTCCAAATGCATTCCACCTCATCTCAACCCAATTATGTTTCTTCCACTACATCATGATGACTATATCCCCCCACACCCCCCCGCTTTCCTTCCTTCATTGCTTGTCTATAGACTTTTCACTTACTTTCCTGTCTTTTTACAAATATCTGCAATGTAATTAGCTACTGTAAATTTTGTGCTCACATGGCATATGTGTTATCGTATACATTATGTGTTTATTTTTAAAGCACGCCATACATATCTGTCCATGCAACATTTCACGTTTTCTTACATGTATACAATGTTTATTATGTCATATATGTGGATTTCGTTTTTCTACTATGCTGCTCCTTGGTTGCTTTTCACATACATACATGCTCCACATACATCACAAAAAATGCTTTATACCTTATTTCTTGCAAAAAATTTCGCAATGCGTTGTTTTCTATATGTAGACATACCTTGTTATTTGTACTTTTCATATCTTGCTTTTAATGTACATGGCTCGACTTTTTCTTACAATTACACATTTATAACATTTGAAATTTCCATCAATGTCTCCTCCAAGTTCAAGGCAAAGTCCTCTTCAACAACCCATGTTTCCCAATACTACACGTGACCAAATAAATGCATGTAGAAGGCTTCTTTATAGCCAAACAAAGGACCACCAAAATGCGCATAGACGTCTTAGTTATCAATCTAGGCATGGAAACATCAATGCTTCAATCAACCCTACCCCAATGCACACATCCACTACACCTCCACCTCCAACCACCCCCTTGCTAGATGGTCATGCTTGCTTTCTTAACCGACTTTCTTGCCTCCACCCACTTCATGTTTGCTCCATATGCAAGGAATCATATCCAAAAATGAAAACAAAGTTCTCAAGTGGAATCTATACATGCTCTCGATGTAGTAATGAGCGACATGGCCATCTCTTCTCCACAGATAACAACATGGATCCTGGAAACCAACCAATTGAACTTGCACGCCTGACTCAAATAGAAGAAATGCTAATTGCCTGAGTCAATCCAATAATTCAAGTTACGCATGCACGTGGTGGCCAATACAAATACTCCGGCCATACTATTAGCTTCCCACAAGATATCTCCACAATAGCCACCTCTCTTCCACGCCTCTTAGTAGACTTGGACATCCTTGTTGTTCGCAAATTCAATGCTGCAAACAAGCCTTATGAATTCATTGTTAGCCGTTCAAATGTTCTAGCTGCATTGGAATAAAAAATTTCCAATGACCAGTATTACAAGGATGTCCACCTTGACCTCCAAGCATTACATGCTTTGTCACTTGAACACACAGATGTTTCCTCCCTTCTTCACCATGCCACAACCATTGGGCCTAACCTCCAACTACCCTCACCCACTACTGATGATGCAACACCTTCAATGCCAATTCTAGCAAGCACTGAAACCTCGTCCTTTGTTTTTGCACTCCCAGATTCTCACACTGAGACTGAAGAAATTAGGTAGTTTGCATCTACAACCCCTACCACCCCTTCAACATCAATTGATTGGCCCCCCATTGGTCTTTCTCCAATAAATGAATACAATACAGAAGGGCTCCTCTCAATGGCATTCCCAAGGCTATTTCCCATAGGGGTTCCCATGTTAAAACAACCTTGTCTTTACGAAGTCACCATGCAGGAATATGCTTTGCACCTTATCCGATTCCATGATAATAGGTTTTCCCAACACCCTCGTTTCCGTTACTACTTGTACAACCTTATGATGCGCCATCGTAGCCTAGCTACCACAACTTTTTTTGTTAAACACAACCTAGCAGACACCCTCCCCGCAACTGTCTCGACTTTGCGCACACAAATCAGCCAGATGCCAAACTCTCATGGTTCTGATCATGCCATGCGATTTGGCTCTGCTCTACGTGGCACCCACTCTTTCTGGAACAAACAACGAGGTGACTTGTGTGATATTATCACCCAGCTTGGTAGCCCAACTTTTTTTTACCCTAAATGCAGCTGACACCAAATGGCATGACCTTCACATGCTCATGCCTTCCCATCCTCCCACTTCATTGCCTTCACAATTCCAAGGGAGAATTCATAACATTATAACCAATCCACATACTACATCTTAGTATATATGCACCATAGATTCACCATCTTCCTTGAAGAGGTCCTGCTACACACATTCAAGACAAAAGATTACTGGTGCAGGTTTGTTCCTCTCACTCTTTGCATTTTATTTCCTTTTGTTGCTTGACATTTCAAATTTTTCCCTAAATTTGTGTTTTGTTTTTCCTTCCCTTCTTAATACAGGTATGAATGGAAAAACCGAGGTTCTGCTCATATACATGGATTCCTTTGGTTGGAGGACGCACCCAATATGGACAGCCTTGATTGGAATGATCCCCTCGCTGTTGATACTGCAAAAACATACTTTGGTAGCTTCTTAACAGCATGGAACCCTCGTCCCGCACACCTTCGTGTCTCCACCTTCCATTGAGCATCTCACCAAGACCCTTGCACACTTGCAGCATCCTCCATACGTGAAGGAAACCAAAATGATGACTATGAAACCCTTGTCAATTCTATGCAACGCCACACAAAATGCAATGAATTCTCTTGCCTTCACAAAAAAGGCACAACCCTTGTTTGCCGCTATGGTTTCCCCTTTGAACTACAAGAAACATCTTCTATGTTCATTGATAGCTATGGCCAAAAAAAATATACCCCCACTAGAAATGATGAGCTTCTAAACGTACACAACCCTCTTATGCTCTCAGAATGGAGAGCTAATGTTGATTGCTAGCCTGTGCTCTTGCGCCATGCTGTCCTCTCATACATTTCAAAGTATGCTTCGAAAGCAGAGAACAAATCTGAGAGCTACCATGACATTCTAACATGTATTGCACATGCCGCCCCCGCAGAAGAGGGAATCTTATTACCTATCCGGAAACTATTGTCCAAAACCGTGGCTGATCGAGACATTGGAGCTCAAGAAACCTGCCATATCCTACAAAAACTTCCCTTGACTCTTTGCAGTCGTACATTTCTTTCCCTAACCACCTGCCAGACCATTTTCAAATGTGTCTCGCTAGACATCCCCAACACCCCTCCACCAACCAATTTCATTTCCGCATACATGCAAAGACCCCCTTCACTTGAACAACTTCCCCTTCTCGAAGATTCCCGCTCTTGGTCCTTTTCTGCACGCAGAAAAAAATGTCAATGGAAGCTCCACAAACCGACCAAGATCGTGCGTGTCCTTCCTTGTTTCCTTGACATCCCTCCTTCCACCTCTCCTCTTTATGTCAATTTCTGTTGGAGTGAACTCTTCCTGTACAAACCTTTCCGCAATGTGCCAAAATATATTGGCTCCTCAGACTTGGAAGTTGTCTCTACATGGGAATCCTTTTGTGGGAGCTATAATGCCTGGCATCTTGATCGACAACCTTCACCCCCTCCAACTATTTCTGTTGATACACCTCCCCCTCATGAAGATCATCCTCCCTCCTCTATCGACATGTCAGAATGGGAACTCCTCTCTCAACTCCACCCTGGGAACAACCTACAACTTGATGATCTTGACATGCTTGGTCATTGCGACTTTGACACCAATCACGATTGAGGCCACACGCAGATACCTTTACACTTGCAAAAATCAACCATCTCATTTCTTAACTTGAACCGCTCATCAAACCAAGCAAAACTACAACCTTTTTCAACTCCTGCTTCTTTTAATTGCTTTTCTCCAACACAAAGCACAACCTTTGAAATTATTATGTCCCATTACACGCAACACACTACCACAAAACCATTACGTATGATCATCCAAGGAACTGCAGGCACAGGGAAATCTTACTTAATTGGATGCTTGCAAGTTGCCTTCTCTTCATCATCTACAAATAACTCATCCTCTCTTCTCCTGCTTGCTCCAACTGACGTCACGACATTTAACATAAATTCCCTTACAATACATTCTGCCCTTCATATACCAATAAATACTATGCTTCCTCTTGAGGGCCAAGCCCTTGCAAACCTTCAAGAATGAATCCTCCATATATGCTATGTGCTAATTTATGAGATGAGTTTCATTGGACCAAAGCTCTTATCCAACATTGACTCTCGTCTTCGGGAAGCATTCCCTTCCCATCGAACTTGCCCTTTTGGAGGCCACTCTATCATCCTCGTAGGTGACCTTGTTCAACTTCCACCTGTTAAAGATATCCCCATGTATGTAGGAGCATCACGTGGAAACACAATTTGGCGTACCTTTGACACATTCATAACCCTTTCAACGGTTTTTTGTCAACAAGGAAATGAACCTTCTCAGATTCAGTTCCGCCAACTTCTCCTCAATCCTAGGAATGCAACACCAACTATTGCCAATTGGACCCTTCTTATGTCAAGGACATCCTCTTCCCTCTCTCAAATCGAGAACCGCGTATTTGATCAATCCACCCATTTGTTCTCAACTAACAATTCTGTTGCCTTACACAACAAACAAATGCTTAAACAACTAAATGTCTCGATTGCATTATGTTCTGCAAAAGTTAGGAAACAACCACTACTGCTTGCACCAGAAGATGAACAATTAGATATGGTCGTACTCCTTGCCGTTGGTCAAGAAGTTATGCTTACAACAAACTTTTGGGTTGAGGCAGGTCTTGTTAATGGTGTTCTTGGTCAAGTTGTTTCAATATTGTACAACACCACCACTACTCCACCTATGCTTCCTTTGTTTGTTGTTGTTGAATTTGTCAACTATAAAATCCCACCATGGGATGCTTCTAACCCTACCTACATCCCAATCCTCCCTTTAACAAGAGGTTCTCGCAGACAACTTCCCCTTTGCATGGCCTGGGGTTTAACAATCCACAAATCACAAGGAATGACCTTACAGAAGGCAACAATCAACACAGGAAAGATCGATCGACAAGGGCTAACATTTACTGCAGTTTCAAGAGTTAGACAACTCACTAACCTACACATAATGCCATCTTTTTCGTCTACTCACTATGCACGTATGAAGGATAGCCCTTCTGTCCAGCGAAGAAAACAAGAAGAAACTTGAATTGCCTCTAGATCAATTCCACCACACATTGCTTAACATAGTTGCTCACATATTCTTACACCCATGCATTGCTTCCCACACCTCTTCTAAGTTACACAGAAAATAATAAACAAACAACACCATAAAAACCAAATACTATCACTTTTCGCTTGCTAAATACCAAAACAAAACAACCTCGCCTTCTTCCCTCCCCCCATCCACCCCCCAGAAAACACTCTTGCACTCATGCATATATTTCTGTTCATTTGCTTCCAACATCTTAACTTCGTTTTGTTTCATCTACTTGAATCTACCATAACATTACACTTACAACATTCTTTTCTCTCTACAATAGAACAAACAAAAAAAAGAACAACAAAATGTCATTACACAAGTTTTCAACTTTTTTTCCTTTCATCTATGATGTGAATATCTTGTTGCTTTTCTTATTCGGTACTATGAAAAAAAAATGTTAGTATAGCAATTCAATTACAAAAAAAAAGTGCCTTGCTTTACTCTATATTATTTGAACATGTTAAGCTTTTAATGGCTCTGTTTTCTCTCTTCCTAGCTCTTCAACAACAGACATGGACATGCAACACCTGAACATCCTTACTGACTTCTACAAGCATAGCTACAACAAATTGAAGCACGCTTCCAATCGAATTCAAACATCCCACTAAATCCAATTCACCCTACTATTAAGCTTCTCTCAGAAATAAGAGCCTTCCTTCAACGCATGATCCATATGCATGAAAGGAACACCATGCGCAAGATCTAAAAAGACTTAGTATCCCGCCACCCTTGTCTTACTCAATACATAAACATTACATGGTGTTGTCGTTGCCATAATCTCTCTTGCATTTATGACTAGAGCCTCCTCCTTCCTTGCAATTTCCTTTTCCCTCTCCTTACAACCCAACAACCCTTCTTCTTTGATTCCCACACATTCTTCAGTTTCCATTACTACCCTTCACTTATACATACTACCTTGTCCATAACCTATGCTTTAATTGAATAGATGTATTAGCCTTTTTCACACATGGAATGCACAAACATTGTACATATTACATGCTTCCACTGCTACCACAATACATGTACATTTATTATATTTCCCTTCTACTTGCATGTAATGCACCTCTCTAAAGTATATGTTGTATCAAACAAATGCTTCTTTTACAAATACAATGCAACAAAATCAAATCGTTTCAAAATACTCTCCATAAAAGAGTATATGGTCTGTAAATAGATAACTGTTGCAACAGTTTGTTAGTCGCTTTTTTAATTTACTAGTACAGCTACTTCATCTGTACTTGTCCTCTCCAGTTCCCGCCAATGCAAGCTTCCTTTGAGGCATGCAAAGCATCCAACTCTAAACTAAAAGGTATTGTCCTATCTACTTTTATTTCCATGCTATTTGAACATTTTATACAAGAAGAAACAATAAAATTACTTTATTTTAGCCACCCTCCCCTTAATGGCAACAACCGAATACTATATTTATATTATAGTTCATTGTTCTTGTGCTGTGTGCTACTCCGACAGGTTATCATATCATGGTGGGGAGAAGGAATCCATTGTTTCCCATAGCAATAGCTTCTCTCGGTTAAAAAACAGAACTAGGAATGATGAATTGAGCAAGCTCATTGTCACTTTTACTTTAAATGCAAAGGTTATAGTTGGCATGTGGCTCCTTACTTTCTCTTTGAAGTTGTTACTTAATGGTGTCCTAAAGACATGAAATGTGAATTAGAAACTGTCTAATATCACTCTTTAATCTATTAAGATCCAAAAGGGGATACATGGAGGATGGACCATGAAATTGATACTTCTCAGCAGATACAAAAAGAAGGAAAATATGTTGTTTTAGCTGTAGCAACTGTTCTCTCTGATATTTGTGGACCAGGTGAATGGATGCCAACGTCAAAACTTCATTCTGAGGTAAGCCTTCTTTCTCCCACATATAAGTTTTGGATGAAGCCTGTTGTTTTGTAGTATTTTATTTTATTTGTATGTGAGGCAAGGACACCCTGTAGCTTGTTAAAAATGGAAGTGTGTTTATGGATGCAATGGTTCTCTACTTTGGAGGCCTCTGTGTGTGTTTTGAATATATCAGCATTTACATTACTAAACAAAAGAACATCAAGAAACTACATCATTAAGCCAAAAGATCACACATACAGATACCCCCACCCACAACCCCCCTCTTTACATTACTAAACAATAGCACATCGAGAATGTACATCATTAATCCAAAATATCATGCATACAGATACCCCCCTCTTTACATATTTGATTAGGGCAAGCATGTTTGCTTTGGCTCCAACTTCAAGATAACATACATTTTGATGGAGAGTTGTGTAGCCAACTTTGTTCTGAAACCCATTAGTTATCCTAGATGGACTGGATCAGTTTTCTCGTGGAAGGTTGATAAACCTAGCCCTTTCTTTAACAAGGATATGCCTGTTAGGCTAATCACATCCCACTCACTCCTTCCTATCTATGAGATCATCCAATATTCCAAAGATGACCTTTTTCCAATGTAGAGGGGCAACAAAAGGAATACTGTACTCTTCGGTAATTTGTGCCCCAGAAGGTAGTAGTTCTGTTTGTTCGGTTTGATAGTAAATATATATTCATATTGTGTCCACAAGGCATTTTAATCCTTTGCTTGTTGTTCGTGCATCTAATTACTTGACCAAAATCATTTTGTCAAGTATGTTGTAACTCCCAAGTCCAACAAGTGAATACTACTGTTTGAACATTGTTGTGCTCTTCCTTTCTCTGCTGAACATGTTGTAATTGTTATATTCTGCTGTCCTCGTATTTGCTTTGCTCTTCCTTCCTCTACTGAACATGCAATAAAAGTTATATCATGTCATTCTCATATTTGTAATTCTGATACCTATCACATGCGATCGGTCTGGTAACTGACCACAAACAATAATGGAAATTTAGGATTATATCATTCTGCTATGAACCCAAAGTATTATAGTATATGTTCAGTACTAAAAGAGATTAAAATTCAACTTATACTTCTGCTGAATTAGAAAGGTTTGTGGCATAGATAACCTAATTCAACTTTTCTAGACCTTCTTTTAGATCTGAGATTGTAAGCAGCAAATGTAGACTTTCCTAATTTGTTTAATATTTGGAGTACGTTCATTCAATTCAGAAGAATTTGCAGAGGATAAAATTGGGAAGACAGGTTACTCATCTACTTTTTTTTTATTTTACAAACCATTCCACGATATTTGTTCCTGAAGACGGTTGGAGGTATAGGGCTGAATCGAGTCTTGACAGAGGAGACTCAACTTCATACAGATATTGGTATATCATCTAATATATTAGAGGTGGATAGTTCAGTAGGCATGATGAATCGAAGAAATTGGAAAAGAAATATTAGCTGTTAAAATTTGTAATATGCAATTTTAATTGCAGTTTTCTTGTTTTGAAGGATTCAGCCTTCATATAGTATGATTTCTGAAATATCTATTTGTTCCAAACTAGGATTATCACTTGACAGACAAGTTGTGGTCGAAGCCTGATAGTAAAGAGTTTGTCCAATGCATTGATCATCCATGGCATCACAAGAGTATGCTTTTGTTTTTCTCAACAAAGATTTCCCCTTTTATTGTTCCTACTTTTCAGTGAAGCAGTTCACTGCAACTTCTTTAATAAAGTTTTTAATTTGCAGAACCAGGTGACCGACATAATGGTTATATTATTTTCAAGGCCAATGGAGGATTGAATCAGATGTGAACAGGTGTAAGTGCCCAAAGGCCTATAGGATATACATGTATCCCACTTTATAAATGTTCGTTCCATCATGTTGTCTTGTTTATTTATAAAAAATTTCTATCTTATAGATTTGTGATATGGTTTCCATCGCAAAGATTATGAATGCAGTACTTGTTATACCAATTTTGGACAATAGTTCATTTTGGGCTGATCCAAGGTGAATGCAATTTCTCTGCCAAGTGACCTCAATTGGGTGATTTAGTTTCTTGAAACATAAAATCTCCCTATATATATAATGTTTAGTAATATATGATGCTTTTTCAACAGTACAAAAAATTTCAGGTCTCACATCTGTTTTAAATTTATGTGATGATCCAGTGAATTCAAAGATATTTTTTATCTCTGTCACTTTATTAATATTCTAATGGAAGATGTGCGCATTGTTTATTCTTTACCACCCTCTCATAAAAATGTTAAACCATTGGAGAAGGCTCCAGTGTCTTGTTCAAAGGTGTGTTAGACACTAGCCTTATTCTGGTCCATAGTTTTTTATCAATTTTGGAAGAGAGTTTTTTCATACACCAATCTTTGTTCAAATTACTGTTGTATTTTGGCTAAATAGAGCATTGTACACTGTTTGATGTACATGTATATTTCTACAAGCATGAGATGCTTCCTTTGCTAAAAAAGCACAACGTACTATACTTCACTCATGCTGATTCTGGTCTTGCAAATAATGACCTTCCTAATTCAATTCAGAAGATCCGTTGTCGTGCCAATTATCAAGCACCAAAGTTTGCTGACCCCATTGAGAAACTTGCACGAACTCTTCTCACTAGCATTCAAGGAAGGGAACCCTTCATTGCCCTCCATCTTAGGTATGAGGTATCTCATGTTTAAAATTGGAGGTGTCAAAGAATGTGAATATGAGGTACTTTGGTTATTGCTCTAGAACCAGGGATTGATGAATGTTATGCATGCTTTTCTTGTTGTGTTTAGATATGAGCAAGATATGCTTGCATTTACAATATCCATGCATGGGCTTGCACTGGAGGAAGCAGAAGAGCTCAGAAAAATGCAATATGATGTTCCACATTGGAAGGAAAAAGAGATAGACGGGGAAGAAAGACGTAGGCAGGGAGGTTGTCCACTGACTCCTCATGAGACAGGCCTTTTTATAAAGGTGCTAGGCTATCCAGCTTCAACTAAACTTTATATAGTAGCAGGGGAACTTTTCGGCAATGGTAGTTTAGAATCCCTCAAGAAACATTTTCCCAATGTGTACTCACATGAAACTCTTGCGACTGAGGAGGAACTTGCCTCAATGAAATAGTTTCAAAATATATTCGCAGGATTGGATAACATAATGGCTTTGGAAATTGATGTATTCATATACACCTATGATGGAAACATGGCCAAAGATGTCCAAGCCCCGCATACACCTAGATATTATTTTGTAATATCTAGAGTTATTTTTCAAACTATCTATTGATTACTATTTTATGCCCTTGGAATCCATATTGAAGAACTGGCCTCATTATGTAGATCAATAATTGATCTCTTAGGGAGGAAACGATCATTGTTATATATTTGATAACTTCACAACAAACACTTGTTCTGGTACAAAGGTTCTGTAGAATAACTGGCTTTCCAAGAACTCAGATTTGGAGCTTAATTAAATATCTAGGAACTTACCTTTCATTAAAATGGTCCAAAGCAATACATCGAGTTCATGCCATCCAGAATATTAAGTCTAATATTAGGATGGGGTGTGAGTTGGTTAAATCCATCTTGTTGTCTCAAACAATTCTATTTTCTCATCTCTTTTTGTATTTCAGTGCTCAACCATGTTAGTTCCAATCGATATCAGGAATCAGACAAGCAAATAATTAAAAAATTTCTATCCTATAGATTTGTGATATGGTTTCCATCGCAAAGATTCCCATCATAGATTATGGCCACAGTGGTTTCATATTCTTATATGAATAGGAACATGAATTGATCATGCGTTACCTCAAAGAATAATTAATATCAGCTAAACATTGACTTCTCTAAAACATTCCTTTATGTCAGAGCCAAGCTCATGGATGGAAAGGAGGAACTTCATACTCCCTTGTCTTGGCTGCAGATCTGAGCAGTGTTTACCTAGAGGAACAAATTGTACACATGATACAAGGTATGTATCAGAATGAAGAGCATGCCTCATCATCCGCAAAGTAGAAGGAAGATCTTGGAAATGCTGAACAATTGAAGGAAAAGAGAATATTGCGTAGGTCTCCCTCAGCAGGAGATTTATCTTATCATGTTACGAAACAAGGAAAACAATGTTCTTTTTGTAGCAAATCTGCCTCATTCCATGAAAGGGATTTCACTGGATAGCAATCTTAGAACACTGAACAAAGTCCCCAGAACACATGATAGGGATTTCGAAACTGGAGGTTTTCATAGAAGACAACTGTCTCTGGGTTCTATACCAGACACCCAGAGCCTCTTCTTTCTATCGCAGGCTATGAATGGTAGCCTTCATTTTTACAGGGGGCTTGAAGAAACAAATGCATTAGAACTCTCAACAGAGCAAAGGAAATCAAGGATACCGGTTGTTAGCCATGAGAAAGAGAACCAGTTGCATTTGAAATCTAAGAACCTACATGCTTTGCCTCCACACTAGAGCTCAAAAACAAAGCTCACTCATTTGTACAACTCTTATGGAGACACAACCCCTAACACCAAAGAAAAAGGTAGCAAATTTGGAATCCTGTATTATATCAAAAGACTTGCTTAAAGAACATATATTTTTTTATCTGCACCTGCACTTTAACAATATTATATGAGTATTCATTTCAAGTTGTAAAGAACATACACTTTTTTATGTGCACCTGCACTTTAAGAATATTATATGACTATATATTGATTCAATTATGTATAATATTATGATATCTTCCAGACACAGCATACTCCAGTGATTACTCATTTTGGACCAACAAAACAACCATCTTTGAATATTTTTGAAGATGGGAAAAGTACACAACAAAATAAGCTTTCTGAATATATTGTAAAGTGATTGATGAGTATTTTCTTGAAGCTAACAAGGCCATTGTTGGCAACCAATAAGGAGACACCATCAATAGCTTCACGGTCAAGTTTTTTAAGTGTAAGCCCAAAAAGCTATGGCTGGAGAAGCACTTTAAACTATAAAATACCTATGGAATATTCAGAAGAAATACATTTCAAAGATCCTTATGGTGTTTGTTTTGAATAAATTCTGAGAGATATTGGTCCATACAAACATTTCCATGATATATCTGTAGTCTCATTTGACTTGGGTCGGCTCCCAAGCTGTGCTTCTTTATTCATAAGATTGAGGTGTGTTTGTCACTTTATTGGAATACCAATAAACATCTCTTAACTGCTATTTGGCCAAATCGTTCACCTGTACTAATTCCTTTACTGTAAACAATCTTGATTATTTGTGTTGATCATTGAAAGGTCAATTAGAAGCCCTTACAACGTTTCCATTCTCATTTAGTCATTTTTAGGTTTGGCCTAATTTATAAGTCTCTGCTTTTCAGATTTCTTGTGAGCAAACTGTGTTCTGGAGATGTAAAGGGCTTGACATATCAGCAGAAGCTATCTTTTTCGATCAACATTTAAAATGCCTGCATGATGCATGTATGATGGTAACATAACCCCTGATTTACATCTATAGCTTCTTTTTTTTGCTATCACAACAAACTCATTAATGGGCTCTCCCAGTTTTTGTCTATTGCTTTCTAAACAGTTGATCTTCACTTTAGGATGCATCTTCTTGTGACTAATACAAATTTAACTTTTACACTTGAGAAAGTTTAGGCCTTTGTTGAACATTGAATACCAAGCACCCCTCAAAAGGTTGTTTCACTCATGCACGAGGTATGACAGCCAAAAATGAAGAATGCAATCAATTGACTTTATTGCTCGTTTCCTATAGTAGTAGCTGCCTATATCAAGAAATAAGATTCTGAAATAATTTGTAGAATTTCATATTGCCACTATTTTGCAGTCATTTAATTTCTGTGAATACTGTGATGGGAGGGTTACACATACTCCTTAATGTTGGAGGGAAGTCGATGAATGCATTGGCTATTGAACATTTCATACTTCGACCACCCTTTCACTCAAAAGATGTAAGTTTATTTATGTAATAATTTTCCATTTCAGAAAAGACATTTTAAATTCTTCCAATTATGTATCCAACTGACCTTCCCAAGTTGATTGAATGCTAGGCCTATTGGAAAAATAGAAAAATCTGAAGAGCAGGCAATGATGCGTAGTGTTTATGGTTTAGAGTGGTATGAACCATTGATTACCTTTGCATTGTGTTGTGGAAGTTGGTCTTCTCCTACTGTAAGTAGTAGCTCTGCACCTGGGCTTATGTGTTACGAATAAATCTACCTATTGGTTTTGGAAATGAGTCTAAAATAAAATGCATGGTGTTCTGCTTGAGCCCTAAGCTTTGCAGCTCAAAATTAGAATCAATTTAAAAGGCAACATATAAATAAAAATAGTTGTCTAACTTGCATGGAAATGCATATGAGTTTGCTAGACTCTTTGAAAAGTCAATATCTAAATGTGCAAAAATAGAACTTGGAATGCTTCATATTTGAAATTGCTGCAACTTGCTCAATTTAATCTTGTAACTTGGTCAATCGGTGAAATTCTTATGTGTTTTCCAATGATGTTGTTTTTCTTATTAATAGGCTATGCTGGTTAGGCAATGATTGATACTGGACTACCTGTTTCTCTCTTCTTCAGATTAGTACGTGGGGTTTGTATTTTGCTCTCTTTATCTTTGCTTCATGTTAATATTGGAGATTTGTATTTTGCTTTATTATTTTCATGATAAAACACAAATTTATATCAAGTTTAATTTGTTCTATTTCATCAATGGTTTGCAGTTTCATATCAATCCAAAGAAGCTAGACAATGAGGATCTTCCTTTCCTCTATCACATTGAGGCGTGTACCTCAGTTAGGGATCTCAGCTTGCCTCTGGTTCAAGAATTCCACAAGCATCTGCTCAAAATCTTCTTCAATGGCCATTAGGTTCATAATGAAAGTGCCAGCCATCAACAGAGCAGGAATAGAAAAATAAACTGCATTACAGTAACAGCCATGAGTCTAATAGCCATTATGGGTCCATTACTGGTTCTTGGAACCTTCTTCATTTAAAAATGATGGGTGGTTGTACTGGTTTATGCTTTCATTTATATGTAATAGATACTTGCAAGAGTGCTCCTGAATAGCACTGGGATCACCATAAATTTTCCTTTGGCACAGAGTATATATATTTATTCCCCATTCACCTCTCTCAACATTGGCATAGAATATATATTTATTCTCCATTTTTTTGGCTCACTTCAATGTTGCATTTTTTTCTCACTTACCCACTAACAATTACCTTAACGGCGTATTATTGCACCTTCCTTGGGGCAATTGCTAGTCTATGTTGATGATAACTTTTTTCTATGTCAAAAAGTGAAAGTGATTTGTTGGCAACCATTTGAACACTATCTGATTTTGGACTTATTAGATTTTATAACCAATCCTAAAAATGGTCCGATGCATTCTTATTTACACAAGTTTTCTTTGTAGACTCAATCAAAACGTCAAATAATTTCCTTACAGCTTTGCTACAGAATGAACCTTTGATTATAAAAATTGATTTCAAAATAAAAAAATGAAATTGACAATGTAATGTGCATTATATAATTTTTATTAATACTTAATTTTAAATGACATAATGTATTGTATAAAAATAAAATTATATTTTATAAATGACAATATCATTATAAATATTTAATATAGATAACATAGTAATAATCATATAATCAAAACATAAAATAATTTCAATAAAAAATAAAATTGAGAAAATAAAAGGTAGAATAAAAATTACAACGAAGAGACTGACAATTATTCCGTTCTCCGATCTCTTCACTCCTTCCGATTAACAATCACTCTTTATGATAACAAGACCTGCCTCTTCAACTGCAAAAATCAACTGCTCAGATAACCCTATGATAATGAGATGGAAAAGTGATTTAAGCAAATGCAGGTTATTCCAGCCTTCAGTTTTCCACCTTCAGGACTGTTGATCAATGTGGTGAAGTTGTTGGCCTCGGCTACTTTTCTTTTTCTTCAATTGAATTGCGCGTGGGAAGCGCATTTCTTTCAATTGACTTTCTTCTGGAAAGCCCATTTCCTAAAGTTGTAAGAAGATGCCTGTTTGATAAAGGTTGGCTCAGTCCACCAACAGATAATCTGCACTCAATTCTACACACAGGTTATGATTCCATTTCACTTGTAATTCTTTTAACCCCGCCTTTGATTAGTTGTTTTTCAAAAGACTGTAACAACTTTATAATGACTTTTTAATCTGAGTGGCAAGTTTTCCATTGGCTAAGTTACCACGAACCAGGGGCATCTAACCCGACAAAATCACCCAAGGATCACACTCGGCCTGGACCGCACCAGCCGTTAACATGGTTGGATTTTTGGTATCTGCGGGATTAGAACCGACGACCTTTTTGCTTAGGGGGTGTGTTAACCATACCCCACCACCAAGTGTTCTACATCTCACGAATACTTGATATGTTTCGTTCTGATATTTAATACGTATTTTATATTATATACATATTAAAGTTATAATTATAGATTAATACTAAATCTTTAATGTTTTTTAAGTATCTATAAGGAATTTGAATATGTGATCTTTCATTTACAACTTTTTGTTTTAATTGATGGTTACAAATTGCTCTAATCTACACGGGCTTAAATCTTTGATATTAAAAATAAAAATAAAATAAAAATATTATTTTCTGTGGATGATAACTTTTTTCAATGTCAAAAGGTGCATTGTTGAGAACCATTTGAACACTATCTCATTTTGGACTTATTAGATTTTATGACCAATCCTAAAAATGGTCCCATGAATTCTTATTTAGAGAGGCACATGCACAGGCACACAAGGAGGTAATTCTTATTAGTAATTATTTTTTAATGACAATATCATTATAAATAATATTGTAATGTATTTTATAAAAACAAAATTATATAATCAATATATATATATATATATATATATATATATAAGACAACATAATAATTATTATGTAATCAAAACATAAAATAATTTCACTTAAAAATAAAAGATTACAATTTCTGAGAAAAAAAAGAAGACTAAAAATTACAATGAACAGAATGACAACTATCCCCTTCTCCGATATGTTCACCCTTTCTAATGAGTCTATTGTAATACTATAATATTGTAGCTCGACTACACCTTTTGCACCATATCACATATAAAGTGATACTGAATTGCTATGTGCTTCGACTTGCCATGAAAAACAGGGTTTGCTGGAATCTGCACACAACTCTGGTTATCACGGTGAATTATGATTGGCTCTGGAATCTTTCAAGACAATCCTACAAGAATTTTATGAAGCCAAACTGCTTCTCAGACTTCTAGTTCAATACTCGGCCTCTGCAGTACTAAGAGATATTGAGTTTTGCTTCCTACTACACCAGGAAATTAATGCAAAACCTAGAGTGAAACAACATCCTGGAGTACTCTTCCTATATGTAGTGCATCTGGCCCAATCTGAGTCTGTAAACCTTTGCAATTTCAAGTCACGTTCTGAATCGTAGACCATATCCCATAGTGCAACGAAAATATACGAGCACATGTTTTGCAGCAATCCAGTGAATTTGCCTCAGTTAACCGTATGACCTAACTAAGGATATTCATAGCAAAACAAATATTTCGTCTGGTGTTTGTCAGATACATCAATGACCCAATCAGCTGGCGATACATAGTGGGATCGATCAAATTTGAATTTGAAGCAGAATCTCTCAAATTCTTCAAATTTGCATCAATCGGAGTAGCTATGGACTTGCAGTCCAACGTTCTGAATCTCTTCAGGAAATCTATTGTGTATTTTCCTTGAACTAGAAAAATATCCTTCTTCCTTTGCCATACTTCTAATCCCAAGAAGTAATGCATCAATCCAAGATCCTTCATTCCAAACTCAGAGGCGAGTTTATTCTTACACCATATAATAGGTCATCAACATATAGTACCAAAATCAATGGGTCATCATTCACAACCTTGTGGTAAAGGTTGAGGAGATCCTTCATTACGAACTCAGAGGCGAGTTTCTTCTTACACCATATAACAGGTCATCAACATATTGTACCAAAATCAATGGATCATCATTCACAACCTTGTGGTAAAGGTTGAGGTCTACATCACTCTTGGTGAATCCAAACTCATTGGGATTCCATCTATCCATCCATACTAGGTACGAGGTGCTTGCTTGAGTCCATATAAATCCTTTTTCAGCTTCAATACATGACACTCCTTTCCATGGACAATAAACCCTTCTGGATGTTTAATATATACTTCTTCCTCAATAATACCATTAAGAAGGGATGTCTTGAAATCCATCTAGTGCAACTTCCATCACATAGCTAAAGCAATAGCAATGATCGATATGATGGAAGTGCATCGAGCCACAACATCAAATGTATCATCATAATCGACTCCCTCTTTCTGAGAGAACCCTCTAACAAAAAATCCAACCTTGTATTTTTCAATGACCCCATCTGCTCCATGCTTGATTTTGTATAACCACCTCGATCTCACAACTAACTTCCCCTCAAGTTTAGGCATAATCTCCCACACATCTTTCATCATGATGGATTGGTATTTTTCCACCATGGCATCCTCCCAAACTTGGTGTCTGGATGCTTCTTCATAAGTGGTGGGTTCTGAGTCAATGATGTGACTCATCAATTCCACATAACTGGAGAACCTCTAAGGTCTTTTTCTTTCTCGGAAAGTGCCATGTGGAGCTTCATGCTCCTCTACGTCCTATAAGGTTTGTTGTTCCCATCTAGGTATTTTCTAGCTTATTGCAATATCTCTGGGATCATCTGCTGTCTCAACTGGAACAATGGTATTATTGGGTTCATTTTTATCTGTTATCTCCCTCTGAGCATGAGGGGGAGATGGTCTCATCTCTTGTGATCCTAGCATCTCCTCATCATCGATATCCATGTATGATCCTATCCCTTTCCTAACAACTATTTCTCTTTCAAAGGTCACATCCCTGCTAACTTCAACCTGTCTGGATCCTCAGATATAAATTATGTAGGCCTTTGAAGATTCATTGTATCCCACGAAAATTCCCTTTTTGCCTGAAGGTTCTTCTTGGGCACATGAATGTAGATTGGATATCCAAATATTCGGAGGTGATCCACTTCCGGTTTTACTCCTATGAAAGCTTCTTCGGGGTTCATGTTCCTTACTACCTTATGTGGGAATTTGTTTTGTACATATACAATTGTTTTGGATGCTTCTTCCATGAGAACATAGGTAGACTCTGGGAATGTATCATGGCCTTGGTTGCCTCCACAATTGTTTTGTTCTTTCTTTCAGCAACCTTGTTTTGTTGGGGGTTGCAGGGAACTGTGAGCTCCCTCTTAATTCATGTGTCCTTGCAAAAATCATTGAATTCTGTAGAGGTGTATTCCCCACCATTATCTGATCTTACGATATTGATCCTCTTCCAAGACAAATTTTCGACTTGTACTTTGAATTCTTTGAACTCGTTGAGTACTTCTTGTCATATGTCCTGTCATGTGTCTAGATGCACCACTATCTATGAGCCAGTTATTACAAGTGGTGGGAAAAGTACCTAATAGAGATTATATGAAGAAGAATTTTGTACAATCTTCATTCTTTTGTTTCTTGTGATGATGATCTTCTTCTACATCAGTAGTTGAAGCTTCACGCTTCCTTTTGTGTGAAATTCGGCAGCTACTGGCATAATGATCGTATTTCTTGCACCTGTAGCATTGGACATGAGATAGATCCTTCTTTTGTTTCTTCTGATCTGGGGGAGGACTTTATCTCTTATCTTGGCGCTTGTGATTGAAGGACTTCCTTCCCCTTCCCTTGCTTTTCTTGGCATGAGATACGAACTCTTCATTTTCCTTAGGTTGAGTGCCATGAAGTCGTTGGCATGTTGTTATTTTCGTCTCTTTCTCAGTGATTTCTGTCCATAGATTACCAAATTTGGGCAACTTGGTTCAACCACTTATAGCTTGGATAAAAGAATCTCAAGATGGTGGGAGACCATTTAAGGTATCCTTTTCTTCAAGATTGTCTCCACTAGACCTTAGCATGCCTCGGAGCTTGGTGATCCTCATGAAATATGAGGCAATATTCTTGGACTTCCTCATCTTCATATTCGATAGTTTATTCCTCTATGTGAGAGTCACATTGATGCTACTGTGTTCAAATAGCTTCTTCAAGGTTTTGAACATCTTCCTCCTTGTCTTCTTTTTTGAGATCTGATGAACCAAGTGGTCTCTAAGTGAGCCCACTAAAATCCTTCTTTCTTTGGCATCATTCGTCCTCTAGTTGTTGAGTGTGACCATTTAGATGTTAATACTATGATGTGGATGGATGTGTGTATAATTTATTAAAAAACATTAATATTTGTTTATATGTTTCACTCTTTTATTTAATAGGCATGCTAATTGAAAATTAAGATTTTAGAATTTTATGAATTCTTGTTTATATGTTTCCTTCTTATATTTAATAAGTATTTGAATCCAAAATTAAAATTTTAGAATTTTATATTGTATGCATATTAAAGTTATAGTTATATATTAATACTAAATCTTTAATGTTTTTTTTAAGTATCTTTAAGGAATTTGAATATGTGATCTTTTATTTACAACTTTTTGTTTTAATTACCGGTTACTAATTGCTCTAATCTCTATAAACTTAAATCTTTAATTTTAAAAATAAAATAAAATAAAAATATTATTTTCTATGTTGATTTCAATGTCAAAAAGTGAAAATGCATTGTTGGCAACCATTTGAACACTGTATGATTTTGGACTTATTAAATTTTATAACCAATCCTAAAAAGGTTCCATGCATTATTATTTACAGGGGCTTTCTCTCTGGAACTCAATCAAAACATGAAATAATTTCCTTGGAAAATTTACAAGTTTTGCTACAGAATGAAGCTTAAAATAATTTCAATAAAAAATTAAATTAAGAAAATAAAAAACAGAATAAATAATTTCAATAAAAAATAAAATTGAGAAAAAAAAGCAAAATAAAAATTACAACAATAGAATCACAATTATCCCCTGCTCCGATCTCTTCACTCGTTCCGATTAACAATCACTCTTTATGATAACAACACCTGCCTCTTCTGCTGCAAAAATCAACTGCTCACTGCTCAGATAAGAGATGGAAAAGTGATTTAAGCAAATGCTGGTTATCCCAGCCTTCAAGCACTGCTGATCAGTGTGGTGAAGCTGTTGGCCTCAACTTCAGGGCTACTTTTCTTTTCTTTCAATTGAATTTCGCTTGGGAAGCTCATTTCTTTCAATTGAGTTTCGCTTAGAAAGCCCATTTACTGAAGCTGTAAGCGGCTGCCTGTTTGATAAAGGTTGGCTCTGTCCACTAACAGATAATCTGCGCTTAGAAAGCCCATTTACTAAAGCTGTAAGCGGCTGCCTGTTTGATAAAGGTTGGCTCTGTCCACTAACAGATAATCTGCGCTTAGAAAGCCCATTTACTGAAGCTGTAAGCGGCTGCCTGTTTGATAAAGGTTGGCTCTGTCCACTAACAGATAACCTGCGCTCAATTTTACACACAGGTGATGATTCCACTTCACTTGTACTTCTTTTAACCCCGCCATTGATTAGTTGTTTTCCGAAAGACTGTAATGACTTTTTAATTTGAGAGGTCTTTTTAGAAGCAGATGGTGTCTCAGTTCCTGTATTTGTTTCACCCTGGGTCCCAATTTTTACAACTGATAAATTTCTACGCTCATTTCCGAGAACCTTACGGTTGCCATTTGGTTTGTCTATCGGCGTCTCCTCGTTACAATTACCATTTTGTACCTCAACTTTGTTTAGTACAGTCCCTTGCACGCTCAATCGACGAGGTGTATGGAGTTTGTATTGAGACTGTAACTGCGCTAGTTCTGCTTCTTTCCTTGCCAATGCCTTCTTCAAACTGTCTACCTGCGCTACTTCTGCTTCTTTCTGCGCTAGTTCTGCTTCTTTCCTTGCCAACGCCTTCTTCAAACTGTCTACCTGCGCTACTTCTGCTTCTTTCTGCGCTAGTTCTGCTTCTTTCCTTGCCAACGCCTTATTCAAACTGTCTACCTGTTCTTTAAGCTCACGAACTTCTCCACTTTCTTTATTCAAACGAGCAGCACCCAGTTCAACAGAGGCCACTCTTTCGGCAAACTTAAGGGTGCTCATTGTCTCTGCATATGAATACGGTTCAGGACTTATGTGCACAAACATCAGGGTCTTTGCCTTGCCCCCTAACGAATCTTGAAGCAATTGAGTCAATTTGCTATTTCGATATGGCACATGGAGACTCTTTTGTGCCAATGCTGCAAGAACATCTCCTAGAGATGAAAGGGACTTGTTGATGTATTGTGCCTCCTTCAAACGATCTCCAGTTACTTCAGATTTATCCACCCTCTCACTTCCAGCAAGATCTACCAAACTAAGGTAGCTATGAATGTTACACCCAGAAACACGATCTGTACCTTGCACATGCACAGTCAATACACTGTGAGAAGGGCTGCTGCGGTCATTCAGCGCAGTATAGCTAACAGCACGATTCTTTTGGCCAAAATTCATCAAATCCAAAACATCAGAGGCTGCTTTAACGGGCATAAGTATGGCATCAGGTACATTAAATCCATTCTGAGCATTATTTCGAATATCTAATTTCTTGTTTGAGGCATGTGTTCCCAGAAGATCCCTCACTTGCTCGTTGTATATCTCTATCATTTGAACAGAAACATCATACATCATTAAATCTTTCCTCTTTTGAGATAACTCGAAGAGGTCACTGAGTGCTCGATAGTTCACTCCCATATCCCTTTCAGAAGCACCTGTTGGACCGCTCATGGTGTGGGTCTTTCCAGATCCCGTTTGACCATATGCGAAAATGCAGACATTGTAACCATCCATTACAGATCGGATCAATGGCTGCGTATCCATGTAAATATCCTTTTGTGTAGCAGATGGCCCAAAAACCTTATTAAAATTAAATATCCTCTGTACATCTTTGCCCATTTTCGATGTATTGACAAGGAGGGATCCATCTTCCCCAATAAATTCCATTGCACTTTGAGCGTCAGCGTCAGCGTCAGATTGACCTCCAAAATGTGGTCTGATTCTGCAGAATACCCTTATGCTTCCTTTCAGGTCTTGAAGATTATTGTAAAGGATCTTGTTTTCTTCCAGAACTCTGTGATATCCACTAGAATTAACACTGCACATTTCTCTGATCTGTTTATTCTCTGCAATAATAGCAATAATAAGATCCATGAGTGTTTGCGTCGAGCCATGCTCTGCAGCAGCTTGTATGGCTTCGACAAGGTTCTGGTCGACATTTTCCTTGTCACTTGTTATTTCTACAGCAACTCGCTTTAACCAAGCTCCTATAAATTCATTAGATTGAAAGATGTCATCGAGTCTTTTCTTTCCCTCGTCAATGTTTCCAACTGATGGGTTTGGCACAGTTGACTGTTGAAGGAACCGTAGGGGTCCTCTGGGAACCGTAGGGGTCCTCAAAGGGCCATTTCCTCCCCACTGTTTCCATTCATAATAAGCCTTCAGCGCCAAGATACAGTCAACAATCTTTGCAGTAGAAGTAGAACCCTGCTGCAAGCTTTCCTGCTCAAAAGTAGGCAACTTCATCTCTTCAACAGATGCAAAGAAAATTCTTAACATTCTCAAAATATTGATAGGCAGAAAAAGAGCGTCCTTCACATGATTTGCAACGACCTTTGACACTACTCCCGGTTGAACCTTGTTCAGAAGGTTACATAAAATGATCCCATTTCTCAAGCAAAGACAAAACTCGTCCTCGGATGGTTCACACGGTATATCCAAAGACACAACCATGCTCTTTACCCATGCTGCAGCTTCAAACCTTCTATTCGCTGCTTCCTTTGCTTCTAGTGAAGCCAATAGACCATCAGAGAGGCTCTTAGAATTCGATCCGCTGCATTGTTCTACATTAGAAACCTGTGATTCCATGGCACCCGTGAACATATTGTTTCCAGAGACCAACGGGGAAGGGACGCTGTTGGGAGTGGAATCTGGTTCAGGAGACATTTGTTTTTTTCTTGCTTAATAAATATCACCAGAAAACTGAAAAACCAAGAATGTAAGACAATGAGGGCGGTTTGGCCTTGTTTGCAAACTCAGTCAATGCTGTTCAGTAGGTGGGTATGCATCATTTTCTTCGAATACAGCAGCTTATCAATCATAAGCGCTCAACAAAAAGATTTATTTTCCAAATGGGTATTCGCCAAGAGAAATTTGCAGCAGCTTATCAATCAGAAGCATTCAACAAAAAGACTTCTTTTTCAAATGGGTATTCGCCAAGAGAAATGGGTAATAGCCAAGAAAAGAATTGGAAGTCTTCTGTTTGAGCTTAGGATGCTCAAATAGCAATACATATATATAAACTTTTCCTGCCAACCCTATTTCTTTAGCCGACCTGCCGTCTTGTGTTTCAATATCCCATATAGTATTAATTGATTCTGGATTCTTTTGCAGTGGTTGGCATAGTTATAAAAACACCTTGTATTATCATAGCTTTCATTGATTAAAATAGCTTTGCTTGATTAGACTAGAATCTTTATTCAGTAGAAAATTTGAAACTTTATTATGGGGGAGCTGCTATGATAAATGATAAATGCTTATAGCAGCAATATTTTATAGTAATTTTTTGGATTTTTTTTCTCAGTAAAAAACTACTATAAATTTGTTTTTCGGGTTATGTACTATCATTAAGCACCCCAAAAGAGTTTTCATCAAAAAAAGATTAATTTTGTTGCAGAGGGGTGCTCACCAACAAGTTGGTTTTGAAATCCAATATCTTAGAGTATGTGATGGAGATATTTCACTATAAGAGTATAGATTTATTTATTTATAAATTTTAAGTGAGATGGTGGATTTTCTTGCCAATACTTTGTAAATTCTTTAGCAATGTGTTTGTATCCTTGAGGAAAATATCTCATTTCTTGAGTTCAATGGATGTATAGGTGGTGAAACTTCATTGCAATTTTCTAGCTAATGCATCATGTTTCACATTTCTCCAAAACTAAGCAACCACATCTTCTATCATCCTATTCTGTTTTCCTTTAGGCGAGCCTTATTTACCAGAGAGACTCGTCTTTAATGCGAATCTGTAAGGTGTCATACCCATCCACATCCATCCTTAGCATGAAGTATGGTCACTCATGGGCATCTACCACCTCCGACATCCCACCAGCTACGACGACTGAAACATCCATGTCTAATCAAGTGGTCACTATTCACTCTTGGACATTTACTGCTTAGGCTCGATGCCCATTTCATGCCAACGCTGTTTCCTTAGCCAACGTGTCATCTTGTGTTTGAATATCCCATATAGTATTGATTGATTATGGATTCTTTTGCAGTGGTTGGCGTAGTTATAACCTGGTATCATCATCGCTTTCATTGATTAAAATCGTTTTGCTTGACTAGACTAGAATCTTTATTCAGTAGAAATTTTGGAACTCTATTTTGGAGGGATTGCAATTTGGTTTACAGTACAAATAGAGTTGAATCGTTGTTGATGAGTTAATATTTGATCGTAAAAAAAGTGTAGACAATGTTGAAGACATTTTTAATTTTTTATCAGAAGTTTTGAACATTTTCCAACAATCTATAAAAATGTCAGCACTTAAGACAAGGAATATAATTAGTATATTGAATATGGGAATATGATGAAACAACTAGGGTTCTATGGCAAAGACAAGTGATAACATTTGGTAAAAATTGACAATGTTTTATAGTAATTTTTTGGATTTTCTTTTTCTTTTTTCTCAGTAAGAAACTGCTATAAATTTGTTTTTCAGGTTATGTACTATCTTTAAGCACCCCAAAGGAGTTTTCATAAATTCTTTTTTAAGTGAGATGGTGGATTTTCTTGCTAATACTTTGTAAATTCTTCAACAATGCGTTTGGATCCTTGAGGAAAATATCTCCTTTCTTTACCAGTGTCACCTTAGTCACTTGTCCCCAACTACTTAAGAAGTCGAAGCCTCCTAGGGGAGAACCCTAATTCAACTCTGGAAAATACACTAAACACCAAAAACGCCTCTTTAGAGGTTATTAGAGACGAGTGCGTTATTGGAGTCAAACAATGAGAGTGAGAAGGGATGTACTACAACTGTTTGTGAAAAAATGTCAGAGTAGTCATTAATGCAATAGTATATCAGACCAACAATAAACACATGCAAATGTCACTCAAATATAAGCATTTATTATAAGTACATCAGTGTAAACAACTAAAGATGGTCAAGATAGCAATATTATGAGTGACATGTGTTAAAGCATATAAGTATCATCCAAATGTTCATAGCAGTGTTATAAATTTTAACAAGGTTTCATCTTTAATACCAATTTGACCACTTTTGCACTAACTAACCAATAACAAAGGTTGAAGTGAATTAGTGTTACTAGCAGACTCTAAGTATGTATTAAATGCAGCAATAAGATGAGGTTTTTTGTACTTTACATTAAGTCGAAGCATGCATATACATCAGTGATAGTAGATGATAATACAAACCACTTATCAGATGTTGGCTTTTACCTTTAGGCATGCATGGAATGGTATATCGATATGGATTACATGTTATGACAGCAGTAAGAAATAGGCACCTTCCACACATTATCATATCAGTGCGTAGAGAAGTTACTTGCATCCATTAGCATCGAAATTGTATTTTTATTTATTTAAAAGAAGTGTAGACAATGTTGAAGGCATTTTAAAATTTTTATCATAAATTTTGAACGTTTTTCAACAATCTATACAAATGTCAGCATTTAAGACAAGGAATATTTAGTATAATGAATATGAGAATATCATGAAATAACAAGGAATTTATAGCAGATAAAAGCGATCACCTTTGGTAAAAATTGGCAAAGTTTTATAGTAATTTTTTGGATTTTTTTTTCTTAGTAAAAAACTACAATAAATTTGTTTTCGGGTTATCTACTATCTTTAAGCACCCCTGTTGTGCCCCTGCTCAACAGCCTTTAAAAAACATTATTTCATCAAACAAAATCCTATTTTGTTTGATGAAATGTTCAAATTTTAAAGGGACAAATTTAATGAATCACCAGCTACTGAAAGGGTGGTCTGCCTTGAGCTACTGATTCAGCGAGATTCTATGTTTTTAAACAAGCTTTGTGAACTATATTACATTAACGAAATCACTACTATGAAGCTATTGTTTGGGTGATTTATACTTAAAAAATCAAAGGATGAGTATAAATGATTCTCATACTGGTTATCGTCATCCTAGTCTTGATTCTTATCCAAAAACATTATAAATCGATTTTATTGCTTGATTTCATTATTATCATGGTTGATAAGGTTGAGATATTATAATGGTTGATATTGGTATGATTTCTCGCATTACCATAGATATTATTGCATGGTTGGTTTGTTATGACTTTGGTAAAGCCTAGAGTGTCGAAGGCCAAATGTTTTACGTGCCATATCCGCCATATCCTTTGATTTCAAACCCTAGTCGATGTCACCATACTAGTTTAATGCCGATTGTTATATGGTTTATATTCCAAAGTTTTGACTTCATGGTTAGTATTTTGCTGTATCGTTTGCCACCTTTGAAGGGTAAGTCGAATCTATGGTAGGAAAATATGTATTATGGTTTATCGTCAGATCAATTCACGCCGTAGCCTTCATTTCGATTCACCTGTTGCAAAGTCGATATGCTATCATGACACTGGTACTGAACCCTGTCCATCACCTTTAAGTCTCAGTACTTATCTTCCATCATGGCTGCCTGTCAATGGAACACCTGTTCTGTGTACAACGAAGGGTTTCATATCATTTATACCGGATAAATAATGATAACATCAGTTATCTTGAGTCTTCGACCATCATTCCTCGTTAATCGATTACCGCTCGCAGCGATAATGTCTTCGTCCATGTCGAGCTTACAGGGGTATCATTGGCGGTTGCTCATGGCTCATTTCGCTTATTACAGGCTCGGGTTTCATTACTTGTCTTTCTTTCTCGGTCTGCACCCCGAGTGCTCACTATCTAGTTCTCTGTCTTTTACCGAGCTGTCACGTACTTATTTTGTGTGCGGTTACGTGCTTTGACACGGCCGGTCATGGCGCCTGTGGTGAGGGTAGAGCCTTGCGAAATGAAATTGCTGGATTCGAACCCTGAGCTGTCAGCAAAGGCTCAGGCTATTGGGTGGATTCCATTTATAAGTAAATTCTCTGATTCGAACCCCGAAGTCACAAGGGTTTTCGCTCTCTCCCTGGTTGATTATCAGGTTGAAGTGGGTGACCTCCGTTTCTGGGTTGATGAGAGATCGGTGGCGCTTGCTACAGGTCTGTCACTAGAAGGCGAGAGATGGTTTAAATATAAGCGCATGGATATAACAGAGCGGTGGCAGCTGCTTAAAAATCCTTGCCAGGATGTTTCATTTCGAACCGGGGTTGCTCACAAGTACTTCAAAAAGGAGTGGCGCCCTGTTCTGGATTTGATCCACAGATATTTGACTTGCGAAGGCCGCTTGTCTTCAGCGTACGTATATCATCTCAGGCTCATGTCTGCATTCATAGGTTTCCCGCTGAACTTACCTTATTATCTTTTGCATAGTCTGTTTAAGATGTCTAATGCAATAAAAAAGGGTCCTAAACATGTTAGTCATAGTCTCTTTCACCATGGCTTAGTCCGTATGTTAATTGATAAGGAGCTGTCGAAGTTGAATCGGTCGTGGGAGGATTTCATCGAGTCCAATGGCTTTTCCTCTTTTCGCCACTGTATGTTTGACAACCCTGAGGAATGCAACAAGCAAAAAGAGCGGAGTCCAGTTTCTGTCTCTCCGTCATGTAAACCCTTGTCAAGCCTGAGCCGTATGAGTCCTGAATTTTGCAAAGATCCTATGACTAATCCAGTGAGAAGCTCTGATACTCCTTCGGGATCCAAACGCGTGAGGGGATTTTCACCTCTGTCACTGATTACGCCACAAAACAATACCGATAAAATTTGCAATCGTGGACGAGACAAACCAAAACCCAAGTTGGTGGGTAGATTTACCACGAGCATGGCAAAAGGCAATTCTGTCAAAATCCCTGTGTCCGATAGTGCTCATATTGAGACTGTGGTGATTGATGATGAAGCCGAAGATCCTAATCTGCCTGTGAATGATCAGTCTGTCGAACATGAGTTCAATTTGAACCTTGATCATGATAACCCTCCTGCGATTGATAAAGAATTACAGGTCGATCCTGTTATTGGTCATCCAACTAAAGAGAAGCATGTAAAGTCAAGCTCACCTGGTTCTTATTGCATTGAGGGTATGATGCATCCTCTATTTGTTAACTGTCTTTTAGACAAAATTCGCAGAATGGAGGAAAGGGTTAGTGAGGTAGCAGCAAATCGTGATTTGATAAAGGCTGATAATGTTATGTTAAAGGAGAAAGTGGATGTGAGTGATAAACAGCTCTTACGTTTAAGAAATCATAAGAATAAGCTGATCAGAAGAGTTCTTAAACTTCAGAATGAGAATGATAAGAACGAAGAAAAGCTCCGAGAGCTTAATGCTCAGATTGCACTTATGCAGTTTAAGGTTCAGTCGCCGAGTCAGTCCAGTGGTGTGAATATCCAAGTCTTCAACGCGCCTGTAAATTTGTAATGTTGTTGGGTGTATTTGCTGTCGGTCTTTAATTTTGAGGTTTTTATGGATTAACGATCAGGATATTTCTGTACAGGTATTTATTTTATTTTATTTCTGTTTATTATATAGTATTTGTTATTTCGATTTTTGCATATGTCCTAATTATATCATTTTCGTGTGTTGCGATGTAGGCAATATGATTACTGTTCGTGCTCAGATTTTGATGGTTGTCTGTTTTTGGATCATCTCCCACATGATCAAAACAAATCGAATATCAGACCTTCCAGGTGTTGTTTCATCGTTTTGATTTTCGATTTTTATGGATCGAATCTTTATCATTTCTTGGCATTTTTACGTATATGGAAAAATGACATGTCTTAATTGTCATTTTTAATGGGAAGTTGGTTAGAGGGTTTGATTTGGCTATCTTTAGTTTTTAGGACTGTTTCTCTTTTGAGATTACATGTATTTAAGGGGAGATTGCATGTGGGTTAAGGGGTCGATGGTTTATGGAAAAGAGACAACAAGACTGCAGTTTGATTTTTGGTGACTGGAGACAGCTTTCTGTCAGCAGATACAATCTTTAAACTGGTGATAAATTATATATATGTTTATGGTTTTATACTTAACACGTGTGTATGCTATCCATAGTCTTGTTACTATTTTTCTATATTATACATGTTTGTCATGATATCACTTATGAAATTGTGCAAATATATCATGTTCTGGCTATTGACTTATGCTGAATATCGTTCTGTTAATAAAAGCTATGTTGTAAACTGATGACTGACATTGTTACGTACATGGTTTACTGTCTATTATATGATCTTGGTGATTTTCTAAATTTATTTCGAAGATTTCTAAGGTTATTGATAGTCTTGTTAACAGATCTGATTTTAGTTTAATTCGCATTTGCTCCTGATCAGGATAGTACATAGGTTAGGATAGTATGTTTCTATTTTCTGTTAAGTATATTGTTTAAAGATCCATTTGAAACAGATGTTCATACTTATGTCATATGCGGATTATTCTTTCAATTGTTGGTTTATGTACAGATGTATATAATGTATCTTTGTTTTTTAAATCAAATTTGTAAATAGTTATTTTATTTTCTAACTTTATGAACTGATTTAACTTAGTTGATTAATACTATAAATAATAACATTTACTAATTCGTATAGGCATAGATACGTATCTGATAACAACCATTAGTGTTAGATCTGTCTCTTAAATTTTTTACATAGCATAGACCTTCATGCTAACAGAGCCTTTAAACCTGTCGAGAACAACCATCCGAAACAGCTTGGAGCCCGCCCTAAGGATCCCGGTCTGGGTTGTCTTCCCCCGTTGCGTGCTTAGTCATCTACGCATGTCAACAACCCCAAAGGATTTTTCATCAAAAAAATATTAGTTTTACTGCAGAGCGTTGCTCACCAACAAGTTGGTTTTGAAGCAATCCAATATCGGATGGAGATTTTTTGCTCGTAGGTCGAGAGTGTCGCTCATTTTTTTTCTTCGAAATTTCTCCTCGATTTTGACAGCATACTGATAGGAGGATCCAATTGAAGAGATGTAGAGGAATTCCATATCATTTGGGATGTACCGATGTAGACCAATGCGATATTTCAGAATTAGGTGCTGCTTAGAGTCCTTGATACCCAGCTTTTTGCGCAAGGTATGAAAGTTGTTGGTGTACTTTGACATTGTCTAGTCCCTCTCTTGATGCAGGATAGTCCATTTGGTTTACTGGTCATCATAGTTTGTCACAGGGTAGTATTGTTCATTGACGACATCTACGAAAGAGCCCCAAGTGGGATTTGTCTCAAACATTCCAGACTTGTTTGATGAGTTTTTCTCCCAATAAGTACCCCACCAATTTTGGACAGGGGGGACTTCCTTAGGGAGAGAAAAGGTGATATTGATAGGCAGATAAAGAGCGTCCTTCCTCAACATGATTTGCAATGACCTTTGACACTACTCTCGGTTGAACCTTGTTCAGAAGGTTACATAAAATGATCCCATTTCTCAAGAAAAGACAAAACTCGTCCTCGGATGGCTCACACGGTATATCCAAAGGCGCAACCATGCTCTTTACCCATGCTGCAGCTTCAAACCTTCTATTCGCTGCTTCCTTTGCTTTTAGTGAAGCCAATAGACCATCAGAGAGGCTCTTAGAATTCGATCCGCTGCCTTGTTCTACATTAGAAACCTGTGATTCCGTGGCACCTGTGAACATATTGTTTCTAGAGACCAATGGGGAAGGGACCCTACTGGGAGTGGAATCTGGTTCAGGAGACATTTGTTTTTTTCATGCTCAATAAATATCACCATAAAACTGAAAAACCACGAATGTAAGACAATGAGGGCGGTTTGGCCCTGTTTGCAAACTCAGTCAATGCTGTTCAGTAGGTGGGTATGCATCATTTTCTTCGAATACAACATCTTATCAATCATAAGTGCTCAACAAAAATACTTCTTTTCCAAATGGGTATTCGCCAAGAGAAATTTGCAGCAGCTTGTCAATCAGAAGCACTCAACAAAAAGACTTCTTTTCCAAATGGGTATTCGCCAAGAGAAATGGGTAAAGCCAAGGAAAGAATTGGAAGTTTTGTGTTTGAGCTTAGGATGTTCAAATAGGAATACATATATATAAACTTTTCCTGCCAACCCTATTTCCTTAGCCGACCTGCCTTCTTGTGTTTGAATAACCCATATAGTATTGATTGATTGTGGATTCTTTTGCAGTGGTTGGCATAGTTATAAAAACACCTTGTATTATCATAGTTTTCATTGATTAAAATAGCTTTGCTTGACTAGACTAGAATCTTTATTCACTAGAAAATTTGAAACTTTATTATGGGGGAGCTGCTATAATAAATGATAAATGTTTATAGCAGCAATGTTTATAGTAATTTTTTGGATTTTTTTTTCTTTTTTTCTTAGTAAAAAACTACTATAAATTTGTTTTTTAGGTTATGTACTATCATTAAGCACCCCAAAAGAGTTTTCATCAAAAAAAGATTAATTTTGTTGCAGAGGGGTGCTCACCAACAAGTTGGTTTTGAAGCAATCCAATATCTTAGAGTATGTGATGGAGATTTTTCACTATAAGAGTATACATTTATTTATTTATATTTTTTAAGTGAGATGGTGGAATTTCTTGCCAATACTTTGTAAATTCGTCAGCAATGTGCTTGTATCCTTGAGGAAAATATCTCATTTATTGAGTTCAATGGATGTATAGGTGGTGAAACTTCATTGCAATTTTCTAGCTAATGCATCATGTTTCACATTTCTCCAACAACTAAGCAACCACATCTTCTATCATCCTATTCTGTTTTCCTTTAGGCGAGCCTTATTTACCAGAGAGACTCGTCTTTAATGCGAATCTATAAGTTGTCATACCCATCCACACCCATCCACACCCATCCTTAGCATGTGGTATGGTCACTCATGGGAATCTACCAGCTCCGACATCCCACCAGCTACGACGACTGAAACATCCATGTCTAATCAAGTGGTCAGTATTCACTCTTGGACATTTACTGCTTAGGCTCGATGCCTATTTCATGCCAACGCTATTTCCTTAGCCAACGTGTCATCTTGTGTTTGAATATCCCATATAGTATATATTGATTATGGATTCTTTTGCAGTGGTTGGCGTAGTTATAACCTGGTATCATCATCGCTTTCATTGATTAAAATCGTTTTGCTTGACTAGACTGGAATCTTTATTCAGTAGAAATTTTGGAACTCTATTTTGGAGGGATTGCAATTTGGTTTACAGTACAAATAGAGTTGAATCGTTGTTTATGAGTTAATCTTTGATCGTAAAAGAAGTGTAGACAATGTTGAAGACATTTTTAATTTTTGATCATAAATGTTGAACATTCTTCAACAATCTATAAAAATGTCAGCACTTAAGACAAGGAATATAATTAGTATATTGAATATGGGAATATCATGAAACAACTAGGGTTCTATGGCAAAGACAAGTGATAACCTTTGGTAAACATTGACAATGTTTTATAGTAATTTTTTGGATTTTCTTTTTCTTTTTTCTCAGTAAGAAACTGCTATAAATTTGTTTTTCAAGTTATGTACTATCTTTAAGCACCCTTCAACAATGCTTTTGGATCCTTGAGGAAAATATCTCCTTTATTTACCAGTGTCACCTTAGTCACTTGTCCCCAACTACTTCGGAAGTCCAAGTCTGGGGAGAACCCTAGTTCAACTCCGGAAAATACACTAAACATCAAAAACACCTCTTTATAGGTTATTAGAGATGAGTGCGTTATTGGAGTCAAACAATGAGAGTGAGAAGGGATGTACTACAAGTGTTTGTGAAAAAATGTCAGAGTAGTTATTAATGCAGTTGTATATCAGACCAACAATAAACACATATGTAAATGTCATTCAAATATAAGCATTTATTATAAGTACATCAGTGTAAAGAACTAAAGTTGGTCAAGATAGCAGTATTATGAGTGACATGTGTTAAAGCATATAAGTATCATCCAAATGTTCATAGCAGTGTGATAAAGTTTAACAAGGTTTCATCTTTAATACCAATTTGACCACTTTTGCACTAACTAACCAATAACAAAGGTTGAAGTGAATTAGTGTTACTAGCAGACTCTACGTATGTATTAAATGCAACAATAAGGTGAGGTTTTGTATACTTTACATTAAGTCGAAGCATGCATATACATCAGTAATAGTAGATGATAATACAAACCACTTATCAGATGTTGGATTTTACCTTTAGGCATGCATGGAATGGTATATCGATATGGATTACATGTTATGACAACAGTAAGAAACAGGCACCTTCCACACATTATCATATTAGTGCGTAGACAAGTTACTTGCATCCATTAGTATCGAAATTGTATTTTTATTTATTTAAAAGAAGTGTAGACAATGTTGAAGGCATTTTTAAATTTTTATCATAAATTTTGAACATTTTTCAACAATCTATACAAATGTCAGCATTTAAGACCATCAGAAGCGGGTAAGGTTCTTGTCTGGAGTCACCTTCTAGTTGTGGTGACTCCAAATGTTGAATCCAGAGTCTCGAGTTTCTATGGATCCAGTGTCTGTTCTGAGAGTGGCACAGTAGACTCCTCTGGGTCTGTCGAACCATCAGAAGCGGGTAAGGTTCTTGTCTACAAACAAAGCCATCTGAGGGACTTGGTAATTCTGGCGCATCGATGTCCATGTAGCTCATACAATCGGTTCTTCCAGTTCTCTAAACCATCATCTGAATCCGTCATATAGGAGCTGTCACATTGCCAATCCATAATACCTTTGGCAGTAGGGTCAATATAATCTTATTCCTGCGTGGTGATGTTATAGATGTGCTCCAGAACATCCTGGTCTTCATCTATGAGTGGTTCTGTGTATCTTTCTCCTTGGGAAGGGTCTAGGGGTATTATAAATCTCAAACCCTTTCCTTCAAAGGTCATCTGTCTCTTCTTAAGATCAATGACTGCAGCATTTTCCTTTGCCCATTCAATTCCTAATAGGTCTGGATAGGGATTACTGTCATCAATGATCTCAATAACTTCAAAATCTGCCAAAGTGTTGACCCCATCAATATCTATTGGGACTCTAGGGAATCTCCCTAGGGGCACAATCCTTTGCTGATTGGCTAACCTCAACTTTATAGGGGACCAAGCAAGGGCAGGTTGTCCCATTTGCTCCCAGGTTTGCTTGGTGAGGACATTAACTTTTGATCCTAAATCCAAAATGACATCAGTCATAACATACTCCCCTATCTGGACGTTCAATCTCATTTCCCTACCAGTTCTTCGAACACGATTAACAGTTTTCTCCGTATCAACTCTTCTCTGAGGTTCACAGACAGCAAGAACTTTTTGCAACTCCTTTAAAGCATTCTGATTCCTCAAGAGTTTCATACAGCTCTGTAAAAAGGAGGACAGTGTACTTACTTTATCTGTCGAAGCATCTTGTGGCTGCGACTCCTGGTGATGTTGCTGCACGGGTACTACTACTGTGCTAGGATCAACAGCATTGTGCTTGGCCTCCATGACTATCTCTTGTTTTCTTTTGCTATCAAGCGCTGGGGATTTCTCGGGGGCCTTACGAACCCACGCCTCAGCAGGCTGTTTCTCTCTATTCTGTACGTGCGTCGTAGCTCCACTCTGTGTAACAACATTGATGGCTGGGGCAGGTCTTTGCTCGACGGAAATCAACTGAATATTCTGGGTAGGGCCACTGTTTCTTTCCTGAATCTTAGCTATCAGCTGGGGGCACTGCTCGATCACATGATCTACTGCGCAGAAATACCGACATGTCATAGTAGGGTTCCGACAGTCCCTAGCTAGATGCCCGGCTTGGTTACAGTTGTAACACACCACCTGGCCTCTGCCTCTTCCTGCCATACCTCCACGATCACGACCTCCCCAAGCACCCCTACCGGAGGCACCACCTTGGTAACCGTAGCCATCATTAATCTGTCCCTCATTTTGCACCCGGTAGGCGTCATAGGTGCGCTCTTTCATGAGGCCATAGCTGCGAAACTCCTCTTCATTATGCCCTACTGACTTACAAAACTTGTAGTAAGGGTTCTTTGGGACTTGTACATACCTCTGGAGAAGCTAGCAATTTTCAGGTCGATGTTGGCCAGTTGTTCGACAGATTTCAAAATATAGAACAGCGGGGTTGAAAGGGTTTGGCGCACCAGTATTCAGGTAATTTCTGACCACAGGACACTGGTCCTTGTCGTGCCCTTTCGTCTGACATTGTGTACACCAAACCTCTTCACGACCGGTTTTTCCTTTCTTCATATCGCGAAGCTCCAGAGCCATCGCTGCCAACTACGCTTGGATTTGGGCGATACCAGAATTATCGTTGACGGGGGCAGTCTCAAGCTTCATCGTGATTTCCAGAGCCTCCGGCTGGTCAACAACCTTCTGTTACATAAGTGGAGTTTTGATATGTGGTAACAATGCTGCAATAAACCATTCCTTGTGCTGTGCAGGTCCAATGGTGAAACTGACTTGGTCCATTAGAACTTTGAACCTCTGGTCAAAGTCCCACACTAATTCGTCGCGCCGCTGCTGAATCTCTTTCAATTCAGTGATACACTGTGATTCTGATTTGGGCTTCTTAAACTCTTTGATTATTGTTTCTTTAATATCATCTAAGGCAGGAGTCTGGGTACTGGAGAATTTCATGAACCAAGTCAAGGCTCGGTCCCTGAAAGAAGTAATGAGCTGCGCGGTTCTTACAGCCGGGTCTGTAATGTTCTTAGCATTCCACACTGCTTCACATAAAAACCAGAACTGTTCTGGATCCTCTGATCCCATTCCTTTGAGAACAGGGAGCTTAATGTCATCAGTCATGTGGGCCATAGCAGATCTAGGGGGTGGTTGGAGGGGGACTGGAGGTAGGCGGGGGGGGACTTGCTGGGGTAGAATGACCTGCGATTGGACTATTCATGCTAGGGTTACTTGCCGACTGCAACGGATTCTCAGGGATAACAGGCCTGCGCTGTGGGGTTACCGGGGGATGGCCAACAGAAGGGGTTGCTTCCGGTGCTGAATCTGCGGGGCTTACAGGGGTATACTTGGTATCCTGACCTAGGGTATAGGACTCAAAATTCCACTTGTACCTTTTTCCATTTTGCAGCAAACCACTTTGCTCATCGAAGGTAGTATCACTTGCAAACATAGGTTAGTACTACTAAATCTAACAGTCTGATTCAAGGAGCAATATACCTTTTTCAGCTAATAGTATTTTAATTCTCAAACTAAATGAATTCAAAAGCTTACCCCTTGGTCCTTGGAAGAACTGGCGCTTAGCTTCACTAAAGGAAGTGCTCATGCCGATGGCGAACTTTGTCACGAAGGCCTCAAGGGTCCGCGTGGTCCAGAAATCAACCGCGCGAGATATCTCGTTGTTCACCCTTTTCAATATATTAACTCTTGCGGGGGTCTAAGCAAGAAACTGCCCTTCGCGAAAGTTCGTCCTTCTCTCGGCCAACCTGGATAACCACTGGTGCAACTCTATGTGGATGCTACCAAAGAAAATTTCATAAGCATCACAAAAAACATACCTTTGTAAAAAGTTGCTTGCACTACGACGTGGATTTTTGTTCTCTTGCTCAGCGAATTTAAGATAAGTCTCATCAAGCCAATCACCGATGTCCTTCACAGAGGGCCTCCAGAACATAGCCCTCAAGGTACGCATAAACCCCTCTTGAGCAGATACTGAGTTCAATCGGCAACGGAACCAATTTGTTGGGCACTTGGGTAGACCCGGGTTTTATACCTTTTACTTCGCACCAACAAAAGACCCATAGTGTTGGCCCTTTCGGCAACAACCTGCGAACAGGTTGCAGTCTCACCCGAAACAGCTATGGGATGCCATAGAATCAGGTTTCTGCAAGCAGAAGAGGGATATTACTGTACCTTTAGCCTTTACTAACTTATAATCAATTAGCACAATGTTCAACATTCACATATATATCTTCGTGGTTAGATAAACAACAGTGACTTGCTTAACCCTTACAGGGAATTTACGACGAAGCTATTAATTAAGTAACGATCTTATTTATTAGATATATCTATTTATCAATGCATACAAGAACATAAAAGAAATAACACAAAGAACCACAACACCAGATATAACGTGGTTCACCCCCAGTGTAGGGGCTACATCCACATAACTGTGTTTTATTCAACTCTCTACAAAATCATAGTTCTGATCTGTGCACTCAGCTGCAGATCTCTTCAAGTCCTCAAAGCCGCTCAGACAGCAGCAGGCCTCTGTGCACACAGCTGCAGATCCCCTTAATCACTTACAAACCCTCTGCGCACACAACTGCAGAGGTCATCCATGCAAACAGCTGGGACTTAACCTTCTCTTACAAAATAGCCTTAGCTTCGCCTTAATTCTTCTTACCTCAAAAACCCTAACCTCCCTTATTTACAAAAGTGCCTATTTATATAGCGCACTATTACAAAACCATGGACTTAAACCATGGGCACCCCAAACCCTAAACCATGGACTTAAACCATGGGTTAATTACAAAAAGAGGGCTTTGACTCAACCCCGACACCCCTAAGACTATTTTGAGCTGTAACTCCGCTTACAAACTTCCTCAAAAACCGCGGAGTTACCAAAACTAAAGACCCTTAAAGTACACGTCCCAACAAAAGGGAAGTTTGAGAGCCTTAACATGAAAGAAGAATAAAATATTGGGGAATACCTTCTAAGAGTAGATGAGGTTGTCAATGCTATTAGAGGCCTTGGAGGAAAATTAAAATAAAGAGAAGTGGTTAACAAGGTACTAAGAGCATTTCCAATGAAGTGTGACTCAAAAGTATCCACCCTAGAAGAATGAGATGATCTTGACCTTGTGATCGTGTATGAACTACATGAAATCCTCACTGCATATGAGATGATAACGGTACTAAATGAATCTTCAAGAAAATAAGTGACATTTAAAGACTCATTCAAGAACCAATAAGAGAACCTAGATGATGTGGAAGATGTTTTTATCAAAAAAATTGAGAAAGGTACTGGCAAATACAAAGCAAAGTTACCCCAAAAATGTTTCAACTGTGGAAGAATTTGACATTTTGCTTCAAAATGTGCTTACCCTAAACAAGATGATAGTGATGAAAGAGAAATTTCAAAGTTCAAAAAGGGTAAAACAAGAAACAAGAAGAAGTCCTATGAGAAAAAGAAAATTGTTTACTCCATGGAAGATAGTGAAGATGTAGGTACACGTGAAGACGAAGAAACTGAAATTCTATTCATAGGCATAGATACTCAAGCTTCAAATAGTGACTCAAATGTGGAAGGAGAGGCAGACTTAAGAGTTTAACTTGTTAGTGCTCTTGAAGAACTTGAGAAATGCAGAAAAAAGAACAAATAGTTAAATCATGCGATTAGTAAGTTGAAAGCTCAACTTCTAGATGCCAAAAGGATTGAGGAGGACCTAAATTTGCAACTCAAAAGAAGAATACATGAATCAGAGAGACTTGAAGAAGAGATCATGTAATTCAAGAAAAAACTTGAAGAAGAATCTATCAAATCAAAGTTTGAGAACAGCTCAAGGATTCTATATGAAATCTTGAATAGCCAAATACCATCGAGTAATATATCTGGTTTGGGGATTAACAAAGAAAATAATCCAGAATGTTTCTCTTTCACTAATCAAGGAGGAAATAAGAAAATCTATGCCAAAGCACTACATAGTCCAGTTAAAATGGAAGAGAGCAAAAAAGTTGTCCTAAGCTCTCAAGATATAAACAGAAATAATATGGTTCCTAAGAGACCAAATAGATACTAGCAGATCTTTTTGGGTCATCATTACTCTTGTAATTACTTTGGTCATAAATCCCTAAATTGTAGAGCTTATGGAAAGGTTCATGAATACAAGAAGAAGTCATCAAGTAACAAACCAAAAGGAAATCATAACATTTTTACACTTCTTCAAAAATATGACATAGTGTTACAAATGTAATAACCATGGACATATCAAAATAGATTGTAAATTGATGACTCCTACAAGAAAGACTATTGCAATTAAATCTCAAGACACAAAACAAAAGACATATTGGAGGGAAAGGGAAGAAAAGGAAAGTTCCATGATTGCCCTATGTGCAACAGAGAAACAAAACCTATGGCACTTGGATAGTGGATGTTGAAAACACATGATAGGTGACCCAAACAAGTTCATAAAATTAAACGATGATAAGGGTAAAGTCACATTTGGAGACAATATGTCTTCCAAGATAATTGGCAAAGGAACAGATGTTTTCAATAACAAGATCAATGCAGAAAATGTATTACTAGTAGAAAACCTCAAGCCTAATCTCCTCAGTGTAAGTCAAACATGTGATCAAGAGCACATTTGTATTTTTTACTCGGATAAATGTGAAATTAGGAAAAAGGACTCGAGAAGAGCTGCTGGCATTTCTAGAAGAAATTCAAACAATGTATACATCCTGGAAAATGAGAATCAAAGTTTACTTAAGTATGGTTAATGAAAGTTGGTTATGGAACAGAAGGTTGGGACATTTAAATTTTGACAATATTGTCAAAATAAGTAAGAAGGAAGTTGTAAGAGACTTGCCTAAAATTGTAAAACCTCTAAACTTAGTTTGTAAACATTGTCAACATGGGAAGCAAACTAGAGCCTATTTTAAAACAAAAGAACACATGACCTCACATCCTCTGGAAATGGTTCACACAGATCTCTGTGGACCAACAAGAATCTAAAAGCCTGCAAGGAGAATATTATTTCATGTGGCTTGTAGATGATTACACAAGGATGACTTGGGTGACATTTCTCAAAGAAAATCAGAAGACTTTGAGAAGTTCAAAATATTCAAGGCAATGGTTGAAAATGAGACATATATGAAAATTAGATGTCTTAGATCAGACAATGGGGGAGATTTTACTTCAAAATATTTCAATGAGTTTTGTGAGATACAATTAAGAGACCATTTTTAGCTGCAAAGACTCCTCAGCAGAACGATGTTGTTGAAATGAAAAATAGAAAATTCCAAGAAGTCGCCAGAACAATGATTAATAAAACAAAGCTGCCAGATGCATATTGGAAAGAAGTAGTACAAACACCTATCTATATACTTAATAGAGGATAACTCGGAGTGATTAAAGGCAATAATCCTTATGAACTATGGTATGGAAGACCAACCTCAGTCAAATATTTCAAAGTATTTGGCAATAATTGTTACATTACAAGGAACGAGGATGATCTTGGAAAGTTTGGCTCTAGCACTGATGAAGGAATATTTCTAGGATATTTATCCACCAAGAAGGCGTATAGATGTTACAATAAAAAGGTTACACCATATTGTAGAAAGTGCAGTTGTAAGAATAGATGATATAAAACCAAGAAGAGTAAGACGTCATGGCAGTGTTGAAAATAAAAATGATGAATAAAATGAAGACTTGCAAAAGGATGAAAGTACTCATGATGAAAAAGAAGGAATAGAGAAGGAAGATACACAGGAAGGTGAAGAATATTTCCCAAGACTTTATACAAAAATCCCATCTAGAGGAATACAAAAGAATCATCCGGGGACAAAGATCATAGGTGATAAAAATGTTGGATTCAGTCCAAGGAGACAAATACCATTTAATGAACAAGCCCTACTCTCAATAGTGGAACCTAAGGATTTTATAGAATTCAGGAAAATTCATGAATGGGTCAAAGCAATAAATGAAGAATTATATTAGATTGAGAAAAATGAGACTTCCAAACTTGTCCCAAGACCCAAAGATGAGAATGTTATAGGGACCAAATGGGTTTTCAAGAACAAATTCAATCAGGATGGTCAAGTGATAAGGAGCAATCCAAGATTAGTATGTAAAGGGTATGCACATGTGGAAGGGATTGATTTTGAAGAAACTTATGGCACTTTGGCAAGACTTGAAGAAATCAGAATGTTTCTAGCACTCTCATGCCATAGAAATTTTAAAGTGTATAAAATGGGTGTCAAGTCGGCATTTTTGAATGGAAAAATAGAAGAAGAGTCTTATATTGAACAACTTGAACGTTTTCTATTATTATAAAAGAGAGACTATGTTTGCAAACTGAAAAAGGCACTCTATGGTCTCAAAGAAGCTCCAAGGGCCTGGTTTTCAAGGCTAGATAGCTATTTAAAGCAGCAAGGATTTAACAGATGGGCCACTGAAAGTAATCTCTACTTAAAAATCAAAGATGAAAATATGATCATTATTGTTGTTTATGTAGATGCCATCATATTTGGAAGAAATTTGCAAATACTAAGTGTAAACTTTGCTCCTGAAATGAAGAAGGAATTTAAAATGTCGATGTTCGGTGAACTAACATTCTTCTTGGGGTTACAAGTTTACCAAACAAATAAAATGAATCTTCATCTCTCACACTAAGTATATCAAAGACATGCTTAAAATATTTAAGATGGAAGACTCCAAACCTGTTAGTACTCTTATGATCACAAGTTCTAAATTAAGTAAGGACGATGAGTCTCTAGAAGTGGATCATACCATGTATAGATCCATGATAGGAATCCGGCTATATGTGACAGCTACAAGACTAGATGTGATGTAAGCTATAGGTTTGGTTTCTAGGTTCCAGTCAAGCCCTAAAGAAATGCATGTAACAGTAGTAAAAAGAATTTTCAAATATTTGAAAGGTACTATGGAGTATGGGTTATGGTACCCAAAAGTTCAAGACTTCATCTTAAAAGCATTTACTGATGCAGATTGGGAAAGAAGTGTTGATGATTGAAAAAGTACCAGTGGAGCAACATTCTTCCTAGGAAATTGATTGGTTCCATGGTTAAGTAAAACAGAATCTTCCATTTCACTCTCCACAACAGAGGCCGAATATATTATTGTTGCGTCATGTTGCATCCAAGTCATTTGGATGAAGCAGACACTAGAAGACTTACTTGTGAAGTATGAGCACCCAATAATAATAAATTGTGATAATACCAGTGCCATAAATATGTCAAAAAACTCAGTCATGCACACCAAGACAAAACACATACCAATAAAGTATCTCTTCCTAACATAACCCATATCCGAGAAGGTTGTCAAACTAGAGTATGTTGACACAAAAGAACATATTGTTGATATATTACATAGCCACTACCCAAAGAAGATTTTGAGAATCTTAGATGGAATTTGGGAGTAATCTCCTTGCAACAGTTGTAGAAGATGAAGCGCAATCTCAGGGGGAGATATGATGACACGGGGAGTTGTCAGAAGAAATATTTTTTCATTGTTGTCAAAGGGGGAGAAAATTGACTAAAAATAAAATGTTTCCATCAATGCCAAAGGGGAAGAATGTTGAAAATAAGTTGTCAATTGATGTCAAAAGAGTTCAGAAATGACAAAAAAAATTGAACATGATGCAAAATGCAGAGGATCGATAGCAGTTCAACAATGCTAAAAAGAACTGAACATGATGCAAGAGGGAGATGATCGATGCAAGAGGAAATGATCATGGATCAATGGTTAGGATTGAATCTGTAAAGAGATCAACAACTGGAGAATGCTCCACAATACTATAGCGAAAATTTGCATTTGATTGCAAATCAACGGTCAGGAGAAAATACACAAACAATCGATGGAATGCGAAAGGCGAAAAAGAAAATATAAAGTAATATGGGTTTCCACAACCTGGAGTCAGCCCTGTGGAATTGGGAAGGCGAAAAAGAAAATATAAAGTAATATGGGTTTCTGTAACCTGGAGTCCACCTTGTGGAAGGCGGAAGGTGTAAAATAAAATATAAAGTAAGATGGGTTTCCGCAACCCGGAGTCATCCCTACAGAATGTAAAAGGAGGGAGTCAGATGGTGAAAAAGAAAATATAAAGTAGTATGTGTTTCTACAACCCGGAGTACACCCTACGGAATGTGGAAGGAAGAAGGAGAAAAGGAAAATACAAAGTAATATGAGTTTTGGAACCCAGATTCTGCCATGCAAAATGCAGAAAGCGGAAAGGCAAATTCAGAAGAATTTTTGGTGAAGAATTATCATTGCAGAGATGCAATTCTGGTAAAATTGTGTTGCAGAAATTATGACTGATAAACTTAAATAGAGTTAAAGAATTGTTAGAATAAAGAATTTAGTCTTCATGAAGAGGCATGATCTAAGAATGAAAAGGCGCAATGGTGAAGAGATGCACTCACAAAAAACATATTAGAGGGTATTTATAGACAAAAATGAGGAGTGAGAAAAATTGTCTCAGCAATACAGTTTAATGAATTTGTAGTAGTTAGATACCAAAGTAAAGTCAGAGAGAGAAATCATAAAGCATATCTAAGGATCATACAAAAATAGAGGGTGGTAGGGTGGAGCTAGAGCGGGCATCAAGCCTTCAGGAGGTTGTAGCCTCCTTCCAGTAGTAGCTATTAAATAAGGTGTAATAACATCATGTGAGTACTAGCTGATTAAATAGGGGGTTGCATCATCCTTCCATTAGTTGTTGGTAAATAGGGTGTGGTACCATCCTTGTCTGTTGTAGTGGGGAAAAACTATTTGTGAATATAATTTTGCAGTAACAGGATGTATTGGTGGTTTTTACCAATTGGGTTCCATGATAAATTATGCGTTCTATATTTCTTGTTGATTCTATCTGTTAAAAGTCAATTGTGGTTTTTAAGTTATAAAAGTTAGTAATATTGATTCACACCCCCCCCCCTCTCTCGGTAATGTCCAATATTCTAACAGGATTGGGTTGATGCTAATGGAAATATTTCAACAAAGAAATCATATGAAACTATTGTTGCGGGGGCAAGGACGTTTTTGCACTAGCTGGTGGTCAGTGAAGTTGTGGATGATTATATTTAGTGTCAACTATTGGTTGGACTTCGGAATGGTTAAAAACATGTGTTATTTAAATCTTTGGAATATTCTAAAGTAGGGACATGCCACCAAGCTCAACGAACCCCACAAGGTTTTTCGTATAACATTATTATATATTTGGTTGCTTATTTGGTTTCGGTTCATATTTTTCATATGGTATAATGTGGACACCAATCCTATGCTATGTTTGGTTGTAACATTATATGTATTGACATATGTTTTAAAACAAACCATGTCATCTTTAAACAATTTGTAATCAAAATACTATGTTTACAAAAAAAGTTGTAACTAGCCCAATCAAATGGGGCTAAGTTGGATTCACATGATAAGTGCCCAAGGAAGGGAAACTTAACCTATATAAACCTCATTATCTATTGTTGTTGGGGAGAGGCTTTAGGGATCCATTTTGGTGGGAAAATTCTATATGATTTCACATGATCCAGTTTAGAGCTCCATTGGAATTCCATATACTTTGAAGAGGATTTTGGCATCCATGTTGAGAGGAGGATTTTTGCATCCATGTTGTGGAGTCCCATAAATTTTTAAGGAACCCGTTTGGAGATTGTTAGATTAGCTCAAGGCTCAAAGCTTTGCAGGAGTTTTGAGAGAGCTATGCAGAGCTTGCAAATGCAAAGAAAGCTATCATCGTGAATTCTGGAATAAAGTCACTTGCATAAGATGCCTTCTTGAATCCTTTGTTAGGGAGAAGGTACATTTATATGTAAACATTGATGAGAAGGTCCCAAAATATTTCATAGGAATATAATGAAGCAGTTCGACCTGATCGAGCTCAAAGACATAGTTGGGGGTCTGACCATATGTTATCAACGCGTCTCTCAAATGTGTAATGTTGTCTTGATTGTTCTTCACACATAATTTTTTTTCCACATTATGTTTATTATATGCATTATATGGCTATGCTAAATACTAATGACACATTATAAATATTAACATGCACACATGGATTCAAACCTTTTTGTAAGAAATTAGTGAATCAATAAAAACATCCTTCTATATTGATCCTTCTTGTTTAAGTGAGTTATGAATTGTTTTCAAAATCACCCTAGGATCAGATCAATGTGTGTAGGTATTCACATTTTTTTCCATAAGAAACGATGAAAGAAAACTTCATAAGATAATCATTTATTGAGTGACATGATATAATGTACAAATAGTTGGGTATCTAGCTGATAAGAAGGAAAGGGATTAACAACATTTCTACATGGGAATGGTGCAAACAAATGACAAACATGGATTTGAATCTCATATGTTTAAAAATAAAATATCATAATCATGCAATCGTCATTGTTGCTTCACTTGATTTGAATAGACAATGTTGAAAACACAACATCAAGCATTGTGAGAATGACACATGAAGTGATGAAATCAAGGGGATGGTAGAATCCACATGTGTAATTTTTATATCCAACCTATTCTAAGCATAACACATGAATTTTTAATCGCAATGAGTATCGCAAACAAGTTTTGGGCCAAATTTATGATTTTACGATGTGTTTTCCCGTATGCAGATTGAGAACCTAGAGGCCTCCACAAAGTTCATATTTCAAAATGCCAAAAAAATATACCCGGATATTTTGGGGACATAGACTCAAAACTTATGAGATCCATAGTTATGAAAACATCAATTAAAAAAACCTATGCAAGAGGGACAATTGTTGCTCTCTGGTTTATTAAATTAGAGGAAGAAAGTGGAATAATGCATCCAACCACTCGTTGAAAAGGTATCAATGTCTACTATGTTGATCCAGATTTATGTGTGAAAAAAATGAAAGAACAAATACAAAATCATAATCACAGACATTTTCCAAAGATAACAAAGATACAGTAAACACATATTTTATTAAATGGTGGAAACAGAATAGATTGCAATACAACAGTTAGAATGGCAGTGGCTATCTCTGAGAAGAGATGTGACTGCTACGCTCATCTGTGCAAAGATGAATAAAAAAGGAAGCCAAAGGGGCCTATTTATAGTAAGGATGAGGGAGAGAACCCCAAAATTACAAAACATAACCCAAGAAGATGAATCGTTGTAAAGTTTGCGGCCCCAAGGTGGTAAGTTGAACATACAACTTCCCGGGGTCATAAATTTTGCATATGATCTCTAATTTGGGTGCTTGATAGCTTGTTGGAAATATATATCCGAGATTTAAATCAAAAAATGCAAAAATTGAGTCCAAAATGAACTCATATTTTCTAGACCATTCGATGCCAAAAAAACGATGTTTAGGGCCTCAAATTGGCTCCGGAAGTTTGGGACCAAAAACCGTAGAAAAATAACTATGAAACTGCCACAATGGACAATTGTTTTGGGTTAGTGGAATAGATGGGTGGCCAACAATATCCATCTGGATGAATTCTCCCTCCTTAGGAAGCAATGGTCTCCATTGTGTCGAATCTTGTATCATATCTCAAACTGTGTGTTGATTTGATCTCTTGGTGCGACATTTGTTGAAATGAAGAGGCTGCTTTTCTTTGGCATCCCGAGAGGATTGTAATTGTTGTGTGGATGATTTGTTTTTTAAGGAGCAATTTGAATGCACGAAATTGCATCGTAGAGGTACTCGGATGGATGAGGAAACAAAGACTTTGTTTTCTTCTTGTGTCTGATGAGCTAAGATACCCTGTGCTAAGGGTGTGGAGGTAATCTGATGTTCTCGTTCAGACACAATTGTGAAAAGGAATAATTTTCTGATGCGGAAGCTTATCTTCCTACCTTGTGAGACTGTGTTCAGTGAAACTATCTCTGGAATCTGATGGAGTTTTCCTCCCAACGGAACAATGACACTGCGAGTCCATGACTCATATACAGCATGACACTTCCACATATATGGTTTTTCTAAAAGAAAATCACAGACTTCAAGTGGGGCCACATCACACGGTACCTTGTCTTTGAAAGGATTGATGCCATATGGTAGGAGGAATTGTTGATTAATGTGAATACCTCGTCCTTGTATTAGCCAACCGATGTTGTAGGGTTGCGGGTGTGGTGTTGAAGAAAGCCGCAAATTCTTGACGACTTTTGCTGAGACCATGTTCTTTTGGATTCCACTATCATCAACAAAATGTAGTGGGTTTCCCTTCACACAGATTTGCGAGTGGAAGAGGCACTCCTCTGCCTCTGAACCTTCAGACTCCTCTAGTTGAATCTGTGTGGTAGCAACAATGGTAGTGGGGTATGCGTCAATGATATGAGTTCCATTGTCTGCGACTGTGGCATTGGGTTCAAAATCATAATCAATATCTGTTTCTGAATATTTGATCTCTGCCACCAATGACTACTTTGAGTGACATTCATTAGTGTTGTGCCAAGGTATTTTATGAAATTCACACCACTTCCCAGTGTCCTTGTTTGTCTTTCCATCCCCCTTATTTGCTTATGGCGAGGACTGGATGTCATTTCCTTTTCCTGTGTTCTGTGGGAAAGGGTTTTGCTTACCTTGCTTCTGCGGTAGATTTGCAGGTCTAGAGTCTCACTCATTTTTTTTTCAAAATTTCTCCTCAATTTTGACAGCATACTGATAAGAGGATCCAAGTGAAGAGATGTCGAGGAATTCCATCTCAGTTCAGATGTATCGATGTAGACCAATGCGATATTTTAGAATTAGGTGCTACTCAAAGTCCTTGATACCCAGATTTGTGCACAAGGTATGAAAATTGTTGGTGTACTCTGACATCTTTTAGTCCCTCTCTTGATGCACGATAGTCCATTTGGTGTACTGGTCATCATAGTTTCCCACAGGGTAGTATTGTTCATTGACGACATCTACGAAAGAGACCCAAGTGGGATTTGTCTTAACATTCCAAACTTGTTTGATGAGTTTTTCTCCCAATAAGTACCCCACCAATTTTGGACATGGGGGACGTCCTTAGGGAGAGAAAAGGTGATATTTTCCCTACTGGAGAAATTGTGGACAGAGAAATTCCTTTCTAGAACATTCAACCAATTATCTAGGGTATCTGCATCAATCTAGCCTTCAAATAAAGGAATATCAAAGTTAACTTGTACCTTGAAGGGAGTTGCATCCACAAATTAGCTGCTCATTGAAGATGAACTTGCCAATGCCGACATTCGTAGAAGGATTTGGGAGAAATTATCCATCATCTCATTCCACTGTTGCGTGAGGTATCCCTCGAGCAATGATTTGATAGGATCTCCTGATTCGTTGTCTCTCTTTTCTTTCTCCATGGGAGGCCATTTGGAATAGCGAGACTGATAAAGTGAAACTAGTTCGAGACCAAACTCTCTATACCCGGACCTCGTCGGGGACATGCATCGAGAAACAATCAATGAGCAGATTGCTCTGATACCACTGATCTGGAGTTATGTGTGAACAAAATGAAAGAACAGATACATAATCATAATCATAGAATATTTTCAAAGATAACAAATATACAGTAAACACATATTCTATTAAATGGTAGAAATAGAACAAACTCTAATACAACAACTAGAATGGTGATGGCTATCTGTAAGAAGATATGTGATTGCTACGCTCATATGTGCAAAGTTGAATACAAAAGGAGACCAAAGGGTCCCATTTATAGTAAGAATGAGGGTGAGAACCCAAAATTTCAAAAACATAACCCTAGAAGATGAACTGCCATAAAGTTTGTGGCCATAAGGTGCTAAGTTGAACAAACAACTTCCCGGGGTCATAACTTTTGCATATGATCTCTGATTTGGGTGCTTGATATCTTGTTGCAAAGATCTATCAGATATTTACATCCCACAACAACAAATATCAAGTCTAGATTGGACTCATAATTTCCATACCATTTGATGCCAAAAAAATGTTGTTTAGGGCCTCAAAACGGCTCCGAAAGTTTGGGACCCAAAAAACCATAGAAAAATAACTAGGAAACTGCCACAATGGACAATTGTTTTGAGCCAGTGGAATAGGTGGGTGGCCGCTGATATCCATCTGGATCATATGTTGAGAAACAAGCATTTTACAATATAGATGAAAGATTTATATCTTTATGAATGGAAAAAACCAAGGGTTTTGGCCATCACTTGAATTAATTAATGTTTTAATATTTGTCAAGGTTATTTCAAAGTGTAGAGGGGTAGGAAGGGGGTAGAGGACCTACCCTCCATATGCATGGAACATGGAAAAAGGATGAGGAAAGGAGTGTGTATGGTGGGGGATTTTAAAATATCTAGGAATATATTAAAGTACTAACACGCTTTAGGTCAAGAGAATTCATGCTCCACAACTTGGAAGTGATGGGAAACTATAATAACCCAAAAATTCGTAAAAATTTAAAATTTTTTAAGTGACATAAAATTTCTAAAGTTGCCTCTAAGTGCCTGCTAATGGTTAGCAGAAAATGAAACAGTTTATAAAAGAACAAGGGGTTGCTTCTTTATAAAAACCTATAAACTAAAGGTGTAATCTTAAAAACTTGTGTTAGTGCTGTTAATGACTTAGCAGTTGTAATTTTTTTAGAAGTAGAAAATGATTTGTATTTTTTTGCTGCTAGATATACTTATGATTTTCTTTTGTCAAGTAGGGAAAGAATTCTTGTGTGTGATCAGGGCTTACTTAGCTTTCAGCTAACATAGTTGGACTGCTGGTTTCTTATAGGTTTAGTAGGTAAGTGTATGATCCAGTAGAGTAATATTTAAATTCAAGCCAAGAGGATACTTCCCTAGCATGAATAAGATGCTATTCTTAGAATATTTAAGATCAGCTTGACTCTAGGAGGTAACGTTGATCTTATTTGTGTAGTTACATATCCATAATTTGTATTTATAACAAACTCCATAATGACGTTTACACAACTGCAAGAACATGGGTTAAAACATTGCAAGAACAAATACTATCCAATGTTCCTCCAATCAATTGAATATTTATACTTTAAAATTCTAAAGAACAGTAAACACTTGTATTTTTGTTTTTAGTAATGGTAATTTAAAGTTTACATAGAGAGAATATAGTTCATAGCTTGGGGCTTAACTCACTCCATACTATTTGGTGTCTTTCACAGCTACCTTCATTATAGGACTCTATAAACATCCTTCTCTCAATGAATGACCAAATTACTTATACTTTTATCTATAAATTCATCATTAAGTTGCTAGAATTTTATTGGGATTTCTTATATCGCTTTGGTCTTCAACTAACCAAACACTCTTTCAAAAAATGACTCAAAGGCTAAGTTTCAAGAATCAATAGCTCTCCTTCTTACTATGGTTATAAGTGAAAACATGTATTTCTTACTATTTCCACCAAACCTAGTTAATACCATAACTATCTATCTTGATTTATTAACAAAGAAACTCTAGAATAAAATCATTCATATTATATCCTATAGTCGATCCACTAAGTATCGATACTCCATGGTCACATATTATATTATTGACAATCATATAACATGCATAGTTTATGATGATCAAAGATTTGATTAGAAATCATTGTGTTGCAACAAAGACTATTGAACTCTACTACGTGGGATGGTTTTATCCATGAAATATTTCAAAGGACACGTGGGATGGTTCTATCCACGAAAGGGTTGGATTATAAATTGAAACCCTACTCATTTGTTTTTACAAAGTGAGGGTTCCTCAGTCTAGTTGGCTGAGCTATGAGCTCGCAGCCATTGAAAACCTGTAACCACCTCCATGCTTGGCAGGCTACTTCAGAACCAAAAGTTGTGAGCTGTTTTGAGAGAGGTCGTGAGGGGGTTCTTGACACAATCTATTCTAATCCCATAAAATATAGGTTGTGTCAAACCTTGGAAATTTAAATATCCATATCTAATTGTTATAGCTGATTTCACCACTCCAGGTGAATCACACTTTGTATGGCCTTCCCCTATCCTGCTGATAACTCCTTAGACCCCTTGGACCATTTTTGTCCTTTGATGTTTCCTTGACCATCCCTAAAAATGCGTGAAAAATGATACACGTGACTTTTAAACCTATAATCACGTATATACGTGGGTTTGACCACTAAAACCACGTACATCGGGATGTGTACAAAATCCAAATCCTTTTGGAGTTTTCCTTGACATGGATCCGACTCACTTGACTCCTGGCCTTCCCTATGCCTTGAGATTGCTCGAATTCAACCTTTCATTACCCCTTTGAAAATCTATATAAGGAACTCCTTGGTACATTGAAGGCATAAGAGAGAATTGAGAGCAAGGAAACTATAGTCCATTGTTGCTGGAACTTATGCTTGAGTCTGCATCCCTTTATCCCTTGGAGCACTTTTGTGTTCTTCCCAAGCTTGCCTTTTGCTTGTGAGCTTGCTATCGAGAGATGGAGGATTGAAGTGGTGGAGGCCCAAGTGGGGAATTCAATTTCTCCAGTTCGCAGACGTGCCGATAGAGGTTGTATCTTGTAATCTTTTATTTATATTAATAGAAATATCTTTTCCTGTCCAATAATGTGTGTTTGAATGAATATTTTATCCATGGGATTATGTCAAATGCTTATACGTTATTGATTATATATGCTAGAATAGATCTAACACCATGATATATAGAATTCTTGTATTGTTTACTTGTTGTTGAGAAAGTAATCTATCAATTCAAGCTGAAGTTGGAAAGCTCAACGGGGATCTACTTCAACCGCCCGGAATAAGGTACAAGGTCTGATCCTCATTAGAGGGAATTTCAACTCAAAATGGGCCTTTTAACTTTAACTCAAATTCCATGTCATCATGTGTTATCCAATGAAGTTGCTTTAAATTTGAAATACCGTATAGATCTTAAACCCTTTTTTAATATAGATTTGGGGATAGGTATCATAAAAAAAAACTACTTTTTTGTTTGTATTTTTGACATATCTCCCCATGTTTTTACTCAAATTTTGATCTGGAGAGCTCGTTGGATGCGGAATTAAATTCTGCATCCAACGAGTACCCACTCGGCATACATTTGACAGACCCCACTACCCCAAAAACAAGAAATACCTGAAAAAATGTGATGAACACCATCATCACGTTTTTTCAGGTATTTCTTATTTTTGGGGTAGTAAGGTCCGTCAAAAGTATGCCGAGTGGGTACTCATTGGATGTAGAATTTAATTCTGCATCCAACGAGCTCTCCCGATCGAAATTTGAGTAAAAACACGGGGATATATGTTGAAAATACAAACAAAAAAGTAGTTTTTTTCTTTTCTTCCTCCAAAATTAATAAATATTATTTTATTATTTTTTTTAGGAGGCCCATTTTGTGTTGAAATTTCCTCTAATG
>LPNX010284787.1:77742-97344 GCA_001517045.1 Pseudotsuga menziesii | reverse complement strand
TTGCATATTGGAAAGGATTGATTTCTGGAGTCAAGCTGTCTGTTGTGGTACCCCAAGCCATAGGAATTTCTCTCCGTAATAGAATTGGCGACTCCACTGGGGATGTTCCTTGTTTTTATTTGGGGTTTGTGGGCACAATGGGCTTGATATTCTTGACTTGCTCTTTGTTTCTCCTTGTTTATGGGTTGCATTTTATAGTATGTTCATCCATTGACACTCCCCTTTATTTGTTTGACCCTTGGCCTGCTTTTTACCACTACCTTCTCTGTATACGCCGATTTTTGGACAAAAGTCGCATACATACACATATTTTTGGCCAAAAGTTGCGTATACACGCAGGTTTTTGGCCAAAATCTGCGTATGCACGCAGGTTTTTGGACAAAAGTCACATATATACACAGCTGTTCTTTAAATAGTCGTGTACATCGTCCCTTTTGGTGAGTTTGATGTTGTGGGAAGTTGCTGGGTGGGTTGTGAGCATGGTTGGGTCTTCCTTGGGTTTGAGGTTGTCTGTTGGATGCTTCTTCTGTGACCAGAGACCGTTTTTTCATTGATTTTTATTTGAAAGTAGTCTTAGTCATTTATGCTTTTTGTGTTGCCATTAGTGCATTACTCTTTTTTGTCTTGGTGTCTTGCTGGACTTGTGTTTTATACCTGCTGCAGAGACTGAGAGTTTTAGATGACTTTTATTGCATTTTTCATTCTTTTATATTGAAAAATACAAAGTAGTTGCACTCTTAGTTGCATCTTAGATATGAATTTGAGGAGGTACTTGCATTGGATTGCTTGGATGAGAGTTTTAGTTAGGCTTTCGTATAGGAATGATTGCATTTGCATTCAGAAATGAATATATATCTATGCATCTCATGTAGTGGCATACCCTATTTTTCATTTGACAAAGATTGCACATAGCATTGTTTGTTATGGTGTGCATATTTACTTCACTGCTGAGTCATAACTTCATTAGTTGCATGACCATTTCCTGTCGAGTAATTACAACCAATCAAAGTCAACACATAATAAAATCAATTACACTCTTTTCTTTTATAGGGTGCACCAATAAGCTTAGGTTTTAGGATCTTGGAATAGTTCATTGTGAGTAAATTCTCTAAGATCAATAAACAACAACATGTATGTGTCTGTCTAGGTGAGTGTGTGAAATCCTTGGTATAACCAGTGTTTCTCAGGATGCTCCTCTTACAAGGAAGTTAAGCACGAGGCAGTGTGAGTAGTTATTGATTGGGATGACCCCTAGTCATAACTGAGTAGCACCAGAGATATTTCCCAGATTGTATTCATATCTACGGGCTCTTTCGAGAGTTTCAGGCTTTGATACCCTGCCCATATGGTCAATCCTGCCTGCGAATGTCCGCCTGAGCATTGATTATATTGAGGTGACCTTAGTGGCCTTGCCTAGGATATCGAGGAGGTACTTTGCAAGGGTTATTCTGTGGGTGTCTTGGCCAGGTAGAGGTTGGACAGCATAGCCATTTTATGCGTTTAAGTTGAGGGCCACTATAATTGGTTACGTACCTCCACTTGTAGTGTATGGGAGTTTCGAGCCTCTCCTAGGCGAGACATACATACTACATTCGGGAGCTCACATATCCTCCCCTTGGTTTGCTTGTATTTTGGCTGTATATTTTCTTAGGAGTATGCTCTTTGTGCGCTAGTTGGCCTTTGGGATCATGGTTACTCGAGTATATTTATGCTCTCTTGATTTCGGGTCCTTTTATTTTTAGCATGCCTGGTATTCTATCACCTGTCCTTAGTCCTAGTACGAAACCTGGTGTCAAACTTGGGGGCATCACAACCCCTTACCGTGCTCATAGATTTGGGAATGCTCATATTCCATACTCTACTCCATTTGTGGAGGATTTTTATTCCCTTCACTTGGTCTTTACACCAGTGGTCACCCTCATGGGGGTGGTAGTGGATGTGTGAGCGTTGGGTCCACACCTTAATTTCCATTTTATGTCCCATTGTTCACCGCATTGTTTCCTTTCGGTGCAGTTGTCATGATCATTCCTCCCTATATACTATAGTTTGGATTCTTTATTGACTATTTTGGGTTGTTTTTTACTAATATGGTTGTCATGTAGGGTCCAATGTTTGTACACTCTCATTGAGGTTTTGACCCGTTCGTGCCTATCATAGGTATTATGTCTGAACTGGCATACAGGTTAGGATTTCAAATCCGCTTGCACTTATGCATTTCCTTATGACTATTCCATCTTAACCTTAGGTACGAACCCATTCCATGGTATCACGAAACCTTCATGCTGTTATTAGAAGTGGTACTATGTGAATGGTAGAGCTTTCCTATACATGGGTGCCCTAGTTAGCTCCCTTTTGCATTTGGTACCCATATTGTGAGTCCTCTCTCAGGTCTGGGAGTCCCTTTTAGTCCTGCCATGTCCTTGAGCAAGAGCTTCATACTCCTCTTGAAATTTATGCTGGCCATTTCCTCGGGACTCCCTCATGTCAAGTTGTGGATGCATTATCATGAGCTTTGCCTACCTTATTGAGCCTTACGTCGGCTCCCCTGACATTGCATTTCAGCCATATAGCCCGAGCTTATCTCATGTCTAGCCATGCAGAGCCATTTTTTATATCCTTCACAGCTTGTTTCCCTTTTTACCGTGAGGGGATTTTCCCATGAGTGTCGATATCCTACACATGTATCGTTGCATTGAGCATAGGTATGTTCCACTGCTTGGAACTAGTTTGTTTTCCCTTATGACACTCATCTCCTCCTAGTTTGTAACTATACAACCATTTTATTCTTTGTTGGTCAATAGGGCAGACCCGGGTTTTAATCCTTTTTCTTCGCACCAACAAAAGACCCACAGTGTTGGCCCTTTTGTCAACAACCTGCGAACAGGTTGCAGTCTCACCTGAAATAGCTATGGGGTGTCACAGAATCAGGTTTCTGCAAGCAGAGAGGGATATTACTGTACCTTAGCCTTTAATAACTTATAATCAATAACCATAGAGCTCTGACATTCATATATATACAACTTCGCAGATAAATAAACAAACAGTGACTTGCTCAACTCGTTACTGGGAATTCACAGCGAAGCTATTTATTAGCAGTGATCTTACTTATCAGATTTATCTAGTTATTAATGCATACAAGAACATGAAAACAATAACACAAAGAACCACAACACCAGATAAAACGTGGTTCACCCCCAGTGTAGGGGTTACGTCCATAGAACTGCGTTTTATTCAACTTTCTACAAAATCACAGTTTTGATCTGCGCACTCAATTACAAATCTCTTCAAGTGTCTTAAGCTGCACACACAGCAGTAGGCCTCTGCGCACACAGCTGCAGATTTCCCTTAATCTCTTACACAAACCCACTGCACACACAGCTGTAGAGGTCATCCACGCACACGGCTGGGTCTTAACCTTTCCTTACAAAATAGCCTTAGCTTCACCTTAATTCTCTTTACATCCAAAAACCTAACCTTACTTCTTTACACAAGTGCCTATTTATATAGCGCACTATTTACAAAAGCATGGATTCAAACCATGGGCACCCCGAACCCTAAACCCCGGTTTTAAACCATGGGTTTATTAGAACAGAGGACTTTGACTCAAACCCCAACACCCTTAAGACTATTTTGAGTCAAAACCCACGGAGTTACCCACCTTAAGGACCGTTAGGGTGCGTGCCCCAATAGGCCCCTAAGACTCACCAGTGTCCCATCCCGGGGCACTTATCTACTCGGCTGGTGGTAGAATTTGTTTGGCGAAGGCAATGTGCGCTGGTTGCTGGAGTCCTTCCTGCTATTGCCGGCTACCTGCTTCTTTTCTTCTTGCTATTTATGCTGAGCAAGGCCTTGTAGAGCCATGTGCAACCCCATCCTTCCATCTGTTTGTCGAACACTTGACCATCCACGATTTAGGGTGTCTCGAATTGCATGTCAAGCTACATAAGACAAACAACCACCCTAGTTCTGTCAAGCTAGGAGGGTATATGGCGGGATTCTCCAGAATTTTCATGCAAGGCCTTCTGCCTTTCGTCACTCTACGTTAGAGAAAACTTCGGCCTGCCTTCGCCTGATTTAGAGAAAACTTCTACCTACCTGTGTACTTAGTCGAATATGACTGTACTGGCGGATTACTCAGAAAGTTCTGCAGACCTCTCTCTCTAAACTCTCGTACAAGCTCCTGGACTTCACAATTGTTCAACATAGTTCAAGCTGAGCAAAATCAAAGAAGTGCTGAGTACAGGACTCACGGGCCAATGTAACTTCCTTATATAATCCCATAACAGAATCCGGCATCATGGTGCATTAATGATGCCAAATCTGCTGGAATGCCGAAAATCTTGTCACACACATCCTCAGATTTTCCCAAAATCTCAAAATTACGGGTATTGAGAGTAGCTCTCGTGCTGACGCCGCCAAATCCATTTTGTCCCATCTGTCACATTCTAGGCTGTGACACATCTTAGACCTATGACATAAAAATGACCTTCAACTTCGACACAGTATGAACCTGCGACCCACGACCAACCTTCGGCTTCCCACACTTCATCCTTCAGACGAAATAGACTGCTACATTCCATAATGCTAAGAACAGCTTCACTTAGAGTCTAGTACCCAATTTCAGCTGTTCTTGGAATGTAGACTTTCTTTCTTGGGGTTACCTTCAATTCTGAGTGCCTGGCCTATCCCTGTACTTTTTTAGACGACTCCCATTTATCATAGAAGGGAAAATTTCTCCATTTAACTTAGCTAGCTGGACTGCGCCCCCATCGGTAACTTTCTGCACTATATATGGTCCCTTCCAATGTGTCTTTAACTTTCCTGGGAACTTCATGAATTTGCTGTCATATAAGAGCACAAGATCACCCTGCTGGAATTGTTTCTTCTTGATGTGTCTATCATGCCACGCTTTTTCTCGAGCTTTCTGCACCTGTTGTTGGAACCCTGCAATAAATCTATCCTCTTCAAGTTCTAATATCTTTGTCAGTATTTCTGTTATTACGGCTGGGTCATCCATCTCGGTGAAAGTAGATATTCTAAGGCTAGGAACAATGTACTCCATGGGCATAACGGCTTCTTTCCCATAGACCAACCGAAAAGGTGTATGGTCTGTCAACTTCTTGCAAGTAGTTCTGTACACCCATAGTACTGTTGGAATTCGAAGATCCCAATCATTTCTGCTAGCATTACAAACCTTTGTCAAATCATGCTCAAGGATATTATTAAAAGCTTCGAGAGTCCCATTTGCTTGTGGATGATAGGATGTACTCTTCTGATGATACACTTGAAATTCTTTAGTCCGTACTGCAATAGTTTTATTTAGGAAATGTGATCCTTGATCACTCATAAGACTGTGAGGACACCCAAACCTGGACAATATGTGATCGAAGATGAATTACGTAGCTATAGCAGTGCTACAGTTCTTGACTGGTTGAGCTTCAGCCCAACGGGTAAGGTAGTTAGTCGCTGTAATAATATATCTCGCTCCGGACTTCTTCGCAGGTGGATTGATAGGGCCAACAAAGTCAATAGCCCACTTGTTGAATGCTTGTAACGTTACCTACGGGACTAGAGGCATCTCATCCCTCCTGGATGGTTTTCCTGTCCTTTGACAGATGTCGCAGCTATGGCAGTAATCTCATGCATCCTTATGAACTGTGGGCACCACAACCCAGCTGTCAAAATCTTCTGTACTGTAGCTTTACCCGCATAGTGACCTCCGGCTGCTCCAGAGTGTGCCTTGGCTAGAATCAGTGGCCTTTCATGCTCCAAGACACACCTGCGTAGTATTTCATCTGGTCCCATCTTATACAGCTGACCTGCTATTAGGGTAAAGTCCGCTGCTCTCACTACCAGCTGCTTTTTCTGTTGTGTTGTCATTTCAGCGGGCGAAAAACCTGTAGACAAATATTGAACAATATCCTGGAAATATTCATCAACTATCTGGATGGCAAATAGCTACATGTCAGGGAGGCCTTCATCCAAACTGGTGGGTTCTTCGCCCGACTCGAGCCTCGACAAGTGGTCAGGTCGTAGGTTCAGTCTCCCAGGCTTAACTATGATCTCGAAGTCATATTCTTGGAACAGAATCAACCATCTGCATATTCTTCCGCCTAGCACAGGCTTGTTAACCAAATATTTCAAAGCAGAATGGTCAGTAAACATCTTAAAATAAGATCCTAACAGATAATGTCGAAACTTCTGCAGTGCATACACCATAGCGAGGCCTTCTCGTTTTGTTGTAGTATAATTTTTCTCTGCAGTAGACAATTTTCTACTGGAAAAAGAAATAGGGTGGTCGATCTGACCTGCGCTTGGCTGGGCCAATACTATCCCCAGGGCAATGGAGGATGCATCGACATGCACATGAAACTCTTTGTTCCAGTCAGGGAATACTAGAATAGGGGTAGTGACCATATTTTCCTTCAAAATATCTAAGCTTGCTTGGCACTCTGGTGTCCATTCAAACTTAATATCTTTCTTCAGCTACCTTTCCATCGGAGCGATAATCTGAGCATATCCTTGGATGAATTTCCTGTAGTAACCGGTGTGACCAAGCCTCATGTGAAGTTGTTTGACGGACTTCGGAGGTGGCAGGTTAACAATAATAGCTATCTTCACAGGATCCATCATCAATCCTTGCTTACATACAACGTGACCAAGCAGAATTCCAAAAGGTGCACAAAAGATACACTTTTTTAGATTCAAGGAAATCTGGTGCTGTCTACACTTGTTCAACATAAGTCTCAAACTAGTTATATGGTCTTTTACTAGCCCAAACATAGTCCAATCATCAAAATAAACTTCTAAGATGTTATGTATATATTCCTTAAACGCAGAGATGACTACTCTAGAAAATATAGCAGGTGCATTCTTCAACCCAAAGGGCATAACAGTATACTGAAAGGATCCCATTTCGGTAGCAAAGGTTGTCTTATGTCGATCTTCTGGAGCAATTCGGATCTGATGGTAGCCAGAAAAACCATTGGTAAAAGAGTACACTTCTTGTCCCCCAACATTATTGAGCACTTCATCTGTAAAGGGGGTGGGAAAAGGATCATGTATACAGGCATCATTGAGTTTCCTTAGGTCGACACAAATTCGAATTTCACCCTTAGTATTCTTCTCCTGTACCACCATAGGACTGACCCACTCAGATTCCTCAACAAGCTCAATTATTCCTGCAGCAAGCATCTTATTCAGCTCCACCTTAACCTTTTCCTTATACTTGGGATTCAATCTATAAGGACGTTGCTTCACAGGCTTCACATTAGGTTTCAAAGGGATCTTCATTACACCGATATCACCCAGGATACCTTTCATTTCAGAGAACTTCATCGGAAATAGACCCTAGTACTCATGGAGAAGTTGGGTTACCTTGCTTACCATCTCATCATCCCAATAGTCGCCAATGGTAGCAAACTTAGGTTGTTCTTCGGATCCAATGTTAACTGTGCGCGTATTCGGGGGCTGAGTCACTTCCGGGGCTTCGACTGCTGGTCCATGTACATCGTAGGATCCTTTTGACTCAGGAATAGCAATATTGTGCGGGTCCTCATCGTCTTCAATTGCGAAGTTATAACATTCTACTGCGTGGGCTTCTTGCGCTATCCAATCAGGTCGATGTTCTACTACTTCTTGGTCATCAAAGACCTTAGTATGGATTATCCTGATAGCTGCATCTAGAGCTGGATAGACATCATTAGTAGAGAAAGTATGCATAAAACTATGGATAAGACAGTCCCAACTTACAGTATCTTGGCGGAGCTCAGCCTCTGCGTACTAGTTCTTCGCTATCGGTTCCAGCGTATGCACAAATCTATGTACCCATTCGTCCTGAGGTACATACTTCCATGCCTCGTAGGACTTTGCCAAATGTTCCTGGGGACTAGATTTTCCATTAAACTTGCTTCGTACCTCCTCAGGCTGGTCCTTAAATCTCAGGCGAAGGAGCCTCTGACAATCTTCCCAGCTAGGACTCTGCTTCTTATGGCCCTTCCACCATCTGGCTACTGTGGCTCTGAGTGCTGACTCTAGAGCCTTCATTTTCTATGACTCAGGTATTTGGCCTGAGAATTGTGCAATAAACGATTCAGGGTCTGTCGAACCATCAAAAACAGGTAAAGCTCTTGGTTGTGAACTGATCCATTTGAGGGACTTGGTAGTTCTGGCACTTCTGTGCCCATGGAGCTCATATAATCGGTTCTGCCAACTTTCTAAGTCATCCTCAGAATCGGTCATACAGGAGCTACCAGACTCCCAACCTGCAGTAGGAGGATCCTCATAATCTTCTTCTTGCACAGTGATATTGTAGAGGGGCTCCAAATCATCCAGATCTTCGTCTCGTAATGGTTCTGTATACCTTTCTCCTTGTGAAGGGTCCAGGGGTAGGATGAATCTCAAGTCTTTCCCTTCGAAGCTCATTTGTCTCTTCTTTAGGTTGATGACTGCAGCATTTTCCATCGCCCATTCAATTCCTAACAAGGTTGGGTAGGGATTGCTGTCATCAATGATCTCAATCACTTCAAAGTCCGCGAAAGTACTGACCCCGTCGATATCTATTTGGACTCTTAGGAATCTTCCTAGGGGCACAATCCTTTGCTGGTTGGCTAACCTCAACTGTATAGGGGACTAGGCAAGGGAAGGTTTTCCCATTTGTTCCCAGGTTTGTTTGGTTAAAACATTTACGTCGAACCCTAAGTCAAAAATGACATCAGTCATATCGTATGCCCCTATCTGAGCATTCAATCTCATTTCCTTGCCAGTTCTTCTGATTCTATGAACAGTTTTGTCCCGACCACAGCTTTGCTGAGGTCCGCAGGAAGCAATGACTTTCTGAAGCTCATTCAAAGCAGCCTGATTTCTTAAGAGCTTGAGGCAACTCTGTAAAAAGGAGGACAGTGTACTTAATTTATCCAGCGAAGCTTCTTGGGGCTGCGATGGTAGTTGATGTTGTTGCGTAGGTGCGATGGATGTGCTAGGGCCAGCAAAATCTTGCTTGAATTCCATAAATGTCTCTTTTTCTCTTGCGATATCGAATCCTGGGATTTTCTCAGGAGATTTACGAACCCAAGCTTCTGTAGGCTGTTTTTTCGTATTCTGCATGTGCGTCGTAGCTCCAATCCGTGTAACAACATTGATGGCTGTGGTAGGTCTAGGCTCAACAGAAATCATCTGGACGTTCTGAGTAGGGGTACTATGTCATGCCTGAATCTTAGCTATCAGCTGGGGGCACTACTCAATCACATGATCTACTGCGCGGCAATACCGACATGTCGTAGTGGGGTTCCGAGAGTCCCTAGCTAGGTGCCCGGCTTGGTTACAGTTGTAACACACCAACTGGCCTCTGCCTCTTCCGGCCATACCACCACGACCTCCAGAAGCACCCCTACCGGGGGCACCACCCCGGTAACCATAGCCATCATTACTTGGTCCTTCATTGTGCACCTGGTAGGCATCATAGGTGTGACACTCATCTTCATTATGTCCTACAAACTTACAGAAGTTACAGTGGGGGTTCTTAGGTCCTTTTCCATACCTTTGCAGGAGGTAACAGTTCTTAGTTTGATGCTGACCTGTTGTTCTGTAGAGCTCACAATATAGGACTTGCGGTGGAAATGGGTTTGGCGCACCAGTATTTAGGTACTTGCTTACCAGAGGGCACCGTTCCTTGTCGTGACCTTCAGTTCGACATTGTGTACACCAACCCTCTTCGCGACCGGTTTTTCCCTTCTTCATATCGCGAAGCTCTAGAGCCATCGCTGCCAACTGTGCCTGGATTTGGGCGATACCAGAATTATCATCGACAGGGGCGGTCTCAAGCTTGATTGCGATTTCCAGAGCCTCTTGCTGGTCAGCAACCTTCTGTTGCATGAGTGGGGTTCGGATATGTGGTAATAATGCTGCAATAAACCATTCCTTGTGCTACGCAGGACTAATGGTGAAGCTGACTTGGTCCAGTAGAACTTTGAATCTCTGGTCAAAGTCCCACACTGACTGGCCGCGCCGCTGCTGAATCTCTTTTATTTCAGTGATACACTGTGATTCTGATTTGGGCTTCTTAAATTATTTGATTATTGCTACCTTGATATCATCTAAAGTAGGACTCTGAGTACTGGAGAATTTCATGAACCAGGTCAAAGCCCGATCCCTGAAAGAAGTGACGAGCTGCGCGCTTCTTACAGATGGATCTGTAATATTCTTAGCATTCCACACTGCTTCACATAAAAACCAGAACTATTCTGGATCCTTTGATCTAGTTCCTTTGAAAACAGGGATCTTAATATCATCAGCCAGGTGGGCCATGGTGGATCTGGGAGGGTTGGGAGGGGGACAGGACATCGACGGGGGGAGATTTACTGGGGTAGACTGGCTGGTGACAGGAATACTCGGGCTAGGTTGACTTGCAGACTGTGACGGAATGTCAGGGATAACGGGGCTGCGCGACAGGGTGACCGTTGGGTTTCCAACCGAAGGGTTTTCTTCAGGGTCTGACTCTTCGAGATTTATAGGGGAAGGCACAGTATCCTGTCCTAAGGAGTAGGATCCAAAGTCTCTCTTGTACTGTTTTCCACTTCGCAGCAAACCACTTTGCTCAGCGAGGGTGTTGTCACTTGCAAACATATGTTAGTAATACAAAATCTAACAGTCTGATTCAAATAGCAAGATTCCTTTTTCAGCCAATAGCATTTTAATTCTCAAACTAAGTAAATTCAAAAGCTTACCTCTTAGTCCTTGGAAGAAGCGTCACTCGGATTTACTAAAGGAAGTGCTCGTGTCGATGGCGAACTCTGTCACAAAGGCCTCAAGGATCCGCGTGGTGCAGAAATCAACCATGCGGGAGATCTCATTGTTCACACTTTTCAATATATTAACTCTTGCGGGGGCCCAAACAGAAAACCTCCCTTCGCGGAAGTTTGTTCTTCTCTCAACTAACCTGGATAACCACTGGTGCAACTCTATGTGGATACTATCAAAGAAAATTTCATAAGCATCACAAAAAACATACCTTTGTACAAAGTCACTTGCGCTACGACACGGATTTGTGTTCTCTTTCTCAGCGAATTTCAGATAAGTCTCATCAAGCCAATCATCAATTTCCTTCACAGAGGGCCTCCAGAACATAGCCCTCGAGGTACAACGTAAACCCCTCTTGAGCAGATACTGAGTTCAACCGGAAACGGAACCAATTTGTTGGTCAATAGGGTAGAACCAGGTTTTAATCCTTTTTCTTCGCACCAACAAAAGACCCACAGTGTTGGCCCTTTCTGCAACAACCTGCGAACTGGTTGTAGTCTCACCCAAAACAGCTATGGGGTGCCGCAGAATCAGGTTTCTGCAAGCAGAGAGGGATATTACTGTACCTTAGCCTTTAATAACTTTAATCAATAACCATATAGCTCCGACATTCATATATATACAACTTCGTAGTTAAATAAACAAACAGTGACTTGCTCAACCCGTTACTAGGAATTCACAGCGAAGCTATTTATTAGCAGTGATCTTACTTATCAGATTTATCTAGTTATTAATGCATACAAGAACATGAAAACAATAACACAAAGAACCACAACACCAGATATAACGTGGTTCACCCCTAGTGTAGGGGTTACATCCACAGAACTACGTTTTATTCAACTTTCTACAAAATCACAGTTCTGATCTGCACACTCAGCTGCAGATCTCTTCAAGTCTCTTAAGCCATGCACACAGCAGCAGGCCTCTATGCACACAACTACAGATTTCCCTTAATCTCTTACACAAACCCTTTGCGCACACAGCTACAGAGGTTGTCCACGTACACAACTGGGACTTAACCTTTCCTTACAAAATAGCCTTAGCTTTGCCTTAATTCTCTTTACATCCAAAAACCTAACCTTACTTCTTTACACAAGTGCCTATTTATATAGTGCACTATTTACAAAAACATGGATTCAAACCATGGGCACCTCGAACCCTAAACCATAGGTTTATTACAACAGAGGACTTTGACTCAACCCCCGACACCCCTAAGACTATTTTTAGTCAAAACCCGCGGAGTTACCCACCTTAAGGAATGTTGGGGTGCGTGCCCCAACATTCTTTTTCAAGCTTTTTAAATAATTGAAAAAATCCAAAAAAAAATAAAATAACCAAAAAGCTGGACCAGGAAAGATGTTATCTTTGGTAGCTGTCGAGTCGTGTCGCCTTCGAATAGAGCACTGTATATCACATCCATTGGTTGGGTTTATAGTTTGAATTTAGGAGCTGTACTCGTTTATCTGAGTTTATCTCCACCGACTGGTTAAGCTTGCAGTCCCTATGGAGCCTCTGTCGATGCCTCCTGTGTTGCATAGATGTTCCAGTTTGTATATCGAGTCTATGCTGCCTTTATTCAGTCACCATTTTCCGTTATGCTCTTGTTTGAAGGAAGTTGAAACCTGAGTCAGCCATTCCTCAGTTATCTTGACTTTGCATGTTGGCCATTCCCGGTACAGTTACTGGTTTGTGCACCTTATGATCGAGTCCTTCCACACTATATAGATTTGCTGAGTACCTCATGTTGGATGATGGGGGATGCCTTAATGCCCTCCTTCCAGCAGATTTCATCCCATCGACTTCAGATAATTTATTCTGGGATTGGAATCTAGAGTCATTTTGAGTGCCTTGAGACTTGCATTCATCAGTGGCAGGTTCTCTCGCCATCGACAGTCCTTGGGAATACATCGATGTCCCGTGATCGATGGATCCTCTCAAGTGTTTGACCTCAACACATTTATTCACACTTGTTAGTTTGCACTCTAGTACCTTGATTCCCATTTTCATTATTGGTGGGTGATCTCGTGTCTATTATCGGTATACATTAATGACTGGTAATTATACGACGGACTACTATGTTCACCCTCGACACCTCTATTCATATAGTAGGACATGTACTCACAGCGGTTTGTGTAGAAGACCTTCTAGATTGGTGGAATCCCTTATATGCTACCTGCTTGATCGTTCCAGTGTTCATGAGATTTCAGCTCTCGTGACTTGATTCCAGTATATGTCATACATTTCTAGCCACTATGGATATCTTGATCTGTTATATATCTTCAGCCACTATGGAGATCTTGATCTGTTATATATCTTCAGCCGCTATGGAGATCATGATATTTTGTATATCTTTAAAATGGAGATTCTGATCTATGTATATTGTACCAAGCGATGACCACTTATGTGATATCTTGTATCATGCCTATTCATGGCCATTGTACTCTTATGTATCCGGGACTCCTATACGTATTTGCAGTTATGTGCATAGTTGTATTATTGTACTATGTTGATTGGGTGGCTGGTCTTCCATTTGGGATCCTGCATCACTCCACTTCTAGGATGGACTTATAATGTATTTTGGCCATCGTATGACCCCTCTAACCTCACACATTAGGGGGCATCTGTTATAGCTGATTTCACCACTCCAGGTGAATCACACTTTGTATGGCCTTGCTCTGTCCTACTACAAACTCCTTAGGCCCCTTGGACCATTTTTTGTCCCTTGATGTTTCCCTGACCATCCCTAAAAACATGTGAAAAATGATACATGCAACTTTTAAACCTATAATCGTGTATATACATGGGTTTGACCACTAAAACTGTGTACATCGGGATGTGTACAAAATCCAAATCCTTTTGGAGTTTTCCTTGGCATGGATCTGACTCACTTGACTTTTGGCCTTCCCTATGCCTTGAGATCGCTCGAATTAGACCTTTCATTACCCCTTTGAAAAGCTATATAAGGAACTCCTTGGTACATTGAAGGCATAAGAGAGAATTGAGAGCAAGGAAACTATAGTCCATTGTTGTCGAAACTTATTCTTGAGTCTGCATCCCTTTATCCCTTGGAGCACTTTTGTGTTCTTCCCAAGCTTTCCTTTTGCTTGTGAGCTTGCTATCGAGAGATGGAGGATTGAAGTGGTGGAGGCCCAAGTGGGGGATTCAGTTTCTCCAGTTCGGAGACGTGCCGACATAGGTTGTATCTTGTAATCTTTGATTTATATTAATAGAAATATCTTTTCCTGTCCAATAATGTGTGTTTGAATGAATATTTTATCCATGGGATTATGTCGAATGATTATACATTATTGATTATATATGCTAGAATATCTCTAACACCAAGATATATATAATGCTTGTATTGTTTACTTGTTGTAGAAGAAGTAGTCTATCAATTCAAGCTGAAGTTGGAAAGCTCAACGGGGATCTACTTCAACCATTCGGAATAAGGTACGAGGTCTAATCCTTTAGTGTTAGACATTTAATTTCTATTGCATATTGGAAAGGATTGATTTCTGGAGTCAAGATGTCTGTTGTGGTACCCCAAGCCATAGGAATTTCTCTCTGTAACATTAATCTAACTAAAAGAATGATTCCTTCACAAGGGACCAATCAATATCTTGAATACATACCAATATGTATCTATCTATATTTATTTATTGGGTCCACTTATTTAAACTTGAACCATTGAAACTAGATACATGGGGAGCTTTGTAAAGCTAGGAGGCCCATATTCCCTTATTCATCGATAGATGAGAGGGATCAGTTCATTGATTATATATTGATGATATAATTTCATATGTTGCTCCTATCTTATTTGTTCTACCATAAGTTGTATTGTTCACATGAGCTTGGTTCCAATATCAACTAATGTAGCCATAAACTTTGTTTTGCAAACGATGTTGTTACAAGAAGCTTGGTGGATTTGTCACGAATAGTTTACGAATTTGGTAGTGTTCTAATAGTTGTATGAAACTACAATGAGGATTTTTAATAACCCCTAAACTAATAATTATTATTAATTCTATTGGAAAAATACTTTGATTATTATTTTATTATTCTTGAGAGAAAATTCGAGAATAAAACAATTTGTATTAAAAACATTTATTTAATAAAATATGTTGAAGGGGAACAAAAGTGGATATACTGTTTAAGAGTGTTTGCTGACCCACCAGAGGAAAATACAAGTGGTAGGAGTCACTCAGTGAGAACTCAAGATGCAAGAGGCATCATCCTCGAAAATAAGGTCTTGTAACCCACCTAGAACTGAAAAACATTTTATTTTTTTGAAAACATTACTTTAAAAGTTATTGTAAAGTTTTATATTCTTGACCAAGGATGGTCAAATATGACTGTAATTGAATATTTTATTCATTTAAATAATTAAAAGAGGATACACCTACCCATGGAATACTATTGAAGAGTGTTCACTGACCCATTAGGAGGAATGATCTGCTGTAGAAGGCCAAATGACAAGTCGTAGCAACTGTGTTCACTTTCTAGTTGTTGCACGAGGCAACATCCCTATAATTGTGATCATGTTCTGTGGAAAGAGGAACTGACCAGGTGGCTCATTTAATTGCAAAACTGACCCAAATACCTAGGTAAGCATATATATACCATCGAATGAGCAGGAGACTCGCTACATTCTATTCTATGTGATTAGATCCTTGTGATTTTGCTAAAAACTCAAAAGTCAGTTACACAAGAGAAATTCGATGAGGGGATAGCTAAAGTGATTTTCTGAGAGTTAAGTCTGCAAGTAAGGTTACTAAGTTACATAAATTATTGTGTAGGCTTGTACACAACATCTTCATCCTGGTGGTTTAGTGAAGAGACTCGAGGGTCCCAAAGCAAGTGATCTTGGCTGCTTTCAGGAGACGGTTGGGAGGAACAGTCTTCTTTGGTTGTTTGTCCCCTTCGACAGTTAATAGGTTCTAAGTTGTTCTGTTTATTAACCTTGAATTTGTTTTATGTTTATATCTGCAGGATTTATAAATGCTAAATATTTTTTCAAAACTATTTCTCTTTTGTAATAAGTAGGAAAACATTTTTTATTTTCTATCAATTTTATTAGTAAATGAATGTTGCTGTTTACCCATAATTTTTATATTAAAATTAGTAGGCTATGTTACATTTCTTATCTAGAAACAACATTGTGTTTTCATATATAGTTTTCTTATAGCATTATATGGATATTGAATAGTTAGTATTACTCTAGTTCTTCTTTATACCTTTACAGAATAACGAATAAGTTGCATAAATACTTGTATGTTACATAATAAATAATAGGCTGCAAAAATATTTTTAGGTTACAGAATAACTAATATGATTCAAAAATGTATTTAGGGTGCAGAATAATTAAAAAGGTTAAAAAAAAGTGTTATTACCACTTAACTAAACATTGAATATTTTACTCTTAAATCTTGTTCTTTTTTTATTTTAAAACAAGAAACGATATGGCTTACAACCAAGGGATAATAGCCATAGAATATATATATGTATATACTTACCCTGTATAGAATAGTTACAGTCGGAAAGCTTAGTATTTGTATATTTGTATATACTCACATAAGTATTAAACTCAAAACAATTGAAAAACCCACATTTTCTTTATGTTAATAGTTTATAACATATTCACGATTATTAAACCAAAAATTATTATAACTTTAAAAACAAAAAAATCTCTCTTTTACAAGCACGGTCAATAAAGGTAAAGGTTCGAAACTTATAAGGTAAATTATTGTTAATAATTTACTCATCATCAAATTGTACACCTAAAAGGCTTAAGGTTTCCCAAAAATGATAATAGGGTTCATCAGAATAGTTTTAATATATAACCATAATAAATAATAAAACTACCTCATTTAAAGATTTATTTTTAAGTTGGGAGTTTAAAACCGGTAAGGGTGATTCTTTTCGAGAAAAGTTTATAAACAAAAAACCTGCATTGAGAAGCCCTAAAATCTTATAACCAAGAATGGGTTGTATTATAAAAAAAGTAGTTGCCAAGCTTTATACTATTGATTGTTTTTACAGGACCGTTATGAAATAAGAAAACAGGCATATTAATAATATTATGCCACATCATAAGCAAGAATAAATCAACATTACGGTGGCACTTTTCACCTTCAAAACCTGTAAAGAAAATGTTGATGTATTTGTAACTTCGGAATGTATTCACTTGTATATCTTATGTATTGTACGCCGAAGTTTATTCCAGGAAGTATCTATAATGTAATTGAGTCATGTCATTCCCTGGTGTTTTGATCAGGAGATTCAATAAGTAAACAACTCATGTAAAGTCATTTAGGTTAACCCTCCATTGTAAGTCGGGGCAATAGTCCCCACAATTGTGTCAAGGTTAACTCTCCTTGTTGATTGGAGGGAAAATTCCCCACAGTTGTGGGGCACTAGGGTTATTAGACTCTCCTAAAAATGTCGGCCCTAGTAAGTAATTGTTAAGTGGGGCCAACATGTTGAAGTGGACATTAAGTGAATGAAAGAATATAAATAGAGATTGAGTCTCTCTATTTATCACACACACACTCACTCATTAGGGCGCATGAGTGAGAGAGGAGAAGCTCTCTCAAGTGAGAGAGAGAGAACAAGTTGTTGGAGATCATCTTTATGTTTTCGGGTTTTACTACTGGGTGAAATCATGAAGTTGGGTGTCTATTCCGTGACAAATGCGCTTCCGAAATCATATTTTAGAATCTTTCGGCCGAAATAATGTAAACCTTTTCGGTCGAATATTTGTTTTTTTCGGCCGAAAGATCAAAGTTAACGCCGTGTCTCGTACTTAACGGCTTGCACAGTTTGCCGGGGAAATCATGTCCGGCTAGGACCGTTGGTCTAATTAATTTTTCGGCCGAAGAATTATTCGGCCGAACAAACTTTCGGCCGAAGAATTATTCGGCCGAAGAATTATTCGACCGAAAAAACTTTCGGCCGAATAATTATTCGGCCGAAAAAAGTTTCTATATATACAAACGGAAGATTACTGTATAACGTTTTTTGTGCCCGCGATGATGACGATGATGATGATTCCTGTGTTCTTTCCCAGGTTGCTGTGGTGGCTGGTCATTTAGGCTGTGGTGGGCTGTACGTTTAGGCTGTGGGTTGCTGTGGTGGCTGTTCGGGCGGCTCTGTCGGCTGTGGTGGCCTGTTCGTTTAGGCTGCAGGTTGCTGTGGTGGCTGTTCGGGCGGCTCTGTCTGCTATGGTGGCCTGTTCGTTTAGGTTGTGGGTTGCTGTGGTGGCTGTTTCGGCGGCACTGTCGGCTGTGGTGGCCTGTTCGTTTAGGCTGTGGGTTGCTGTGGTGGCTGTTCGGGCGGCTTTGTCGGCTGTGGTGGCCTGTTCGTTTAGGCTGTGGGTTGCTGTGGTGGCTGTTCGGGCGGCTCTGTCGGCTGTGGTGGCCTGTTGCTGTCAACTCTGTTCTCTGTTCTCGTGTGGTCTGCTATTTTTCTTGGTAGATGTTTCGCTGTTTTAGCTGCTGCGGTCGTGGTGGCAGTGACATTGGTTTTGTTCCGCATTGGTTGCTGCTTCCGGTCGGCCTTCTGTTTCCCGTTGCTGCGGCTGAGGTAAATACACTACCCATCTGCCCCTCTTCAATTTTCAAAGATCATCAGCAAAATTAATAAATGAGAAACTATAGGAAACGAATGACCAGGAAGCAAACAGGTGCTATTTTCGGTTCGCCATCCGTGCATTGATAGATCTGCCCCATGGCCCTTCCACTATAGCCCAACCTAGTCTCCAGTCACTCTCTATGTATGCATGACTAGCCTACGGCCTACTAGGACAGGTTCCTTAGGAAAATTGACCAGCTTTAATAAATGAAGCCTAGGATCTGACTTCTGTATCTTCAAATATCACCGTGTCAAACCCCAATTGTTGTTCCACTACTTGAGGGTTAAGATCCAACGAGATTCCATTGTAAGTGTATCCAAAAATCCACATTGATCTAGTTCCAATGGAAGGAGTGTACTTCCTAGATGGTTTGCAGGTCTCGGTTGCATATGGGTAGGCATGGTTGTTAGCTCATTCCAGTTGAGTAGTCGAGCTACCATGCAATTGACTCCACTGCCCATTGAACAAGCACTATTGATAACGGTAGGTTTCCCATGGATCACTCTCAAAGCTTTAGAGTACAAAGATTCAACTATGTTTAACACTCTGCAAGGGGATGTCGTCCCCTTGAGTCGCCATTGTTAATTCTCAATTTTGGTGCACTACTAGAGGGTTAATATATAGTGAGATTCCATCAGGTTGGTGCCATTGCAGATGTATGCAAACATGCACATTTATCTTGTTCTTTCTAGAGCTAGCAGAGTTTGAGAGAACTACTATATGTAGCAATTTGTCTATTTCCAGCAGCCTGAGATTTGAGGACTTGCATGACAGAGATTTATTCATGCTCCTTGTAAAAAAGCAAGTCCAACAACATTTCTTTTTGCTTTTTCCGGAAGATAGACTGATGTTGCTTCCCTGATCAAGCAACATGGGGAAAAGCAAAGAAAGGTTTAGATATTATTCTCTCTAGGTAGTTGTAGCTATATAAAACTCTTCATTTTTCATTCTTCCATTGCAAGAATGGACATCTATGGTAGCATGTCACCTGTGACTCACTATGATGCAATCAATTTTTTTGGATATCATATGGGTTTGGTTTAATCATGCTTTGTTCTAGATCCTTGAATAACTTGGGTCGCATTGGTTAATTGTGTGGCAATGTTACATGATTAAACCATATGGTTAGTTTTTTGTGGACTAAAAAATAAGTCCTCTGTCTCTTTTACTTGTTT
>LPNX010284787.1:2309-68715 GCA_001517045.1 Pseudotsuga menziesii | reverse complement strand
TGGCTAAGATTTAAACGACACCATTGAACAACTTGATCAGCAGACACAAATCGATCGGCAGAATGACTCATTTGATGTCTTCAAAGTGCTCGTTTTACACATTCCCCTACACCATCATGTTCTCCTTTTCCATGACCAGTTTCAAAGAAATTCCAATGATGTTTAATATTTGTTTTTCTTTGGAGGTGACATAGCCAAAAGAATGATCGTAAAGATTTAAATTGCCCTGCACATCCGTCTGAGCATATCCAATGTTCATTGATTAAAATTCCTTGTGTTTTCAATGAATCATAAATAATATCAAAACAATGTTGCACATAGTGCGTATCATGCATGCGATCGTCACTGATATAGAAATGATATTCCTTGATCACATGTCGATTGTCGTTCATGCTTTCTATGTCATCAACATTGTGTTGAGCATGTCTATATAGAACATGGACAAATATGGAAACTTGGTCAGAATGATAATATTCACTTTGTATTTCTTTTTGTGCTTGAAATGTGTAATTCTCTACAAAGTCTTTGTTTCCCCGAGGAAAAGTCTTTGTGTCTCTTATCTCTTGTGTTTATTGTTGTGCATGTTATTCTCTCAGATAAGATCCTAAGATCATATTGCTTAAATGATAAAAATATAACATGGTATCAGAGCTAACTTGAGAAGAAGACATTGTGCAGCTACAGAAGCTAAGGATTCTTATTTTTTGGGTCTCTCTCCACAATCCATCAGCAAAAGTATGCTAGGATGACTCTCCTTTGAAGGGCACATCTTTCTATCGAAGCAGAATTCGATTCCGAGCATTTTCAGTTTTTGGTGCGAAAAATTAGAGCTTTTTACAGAAGAGGAATTTTTGAGTGAGCCCAGAATAGGATTTCTCCCGTCATCAAAATCGAATTTTAGAGACCTAGGTCAAGATTTTTGGTTGGGTGTCACTCTGGGAAATTCAAACCCTAGTTTGACCCCAGGCTGGAAAAAACCCTAAATACTAAAACTAATAAGTTTTGGTACATTCACTATATCTCGGGATTGCAGAAGTCTTAGGGGTTGAAACTTTTGTAATTCAAAGATAAATTTCGGATGTACACTGTTTCCAAGTTTCAGCCTCATATTCACTATATTCTAGGTTATATGATTCCTCCAAGTTAGGGTTCCAGCCTCTCCCAGGATTCATCCCTAAACAGGACACCTGGGAAGAATTAATATATCTCGGACTAGAGTGGTCCAAATGCAATTTATCAAGAAGTTATAGAAAGGGCATAGACTGTACTTTTTGTGGTCAAAATTTTAGGACCCAAAGATAAAACAGTGACACATGGAAATCCGTACAAATTCTCTATTATGAACAGTCCTGAAAGAGGTCACCTTGGGAAAATGCTCATTAGTCCCAATTGGTGAAACCAATTCTAATGAAACCTATGGTGTTGGAATAGGGACATGCAATGCTACCTCACTGCAAAGTTTCAAACACATAGGATCAGTAATTGTAGAGATACCTCTGAACCAGTATCAGGCATTTCTGGAGAAGAAATTGGAAAACTAGGGATTCCTGTTCCGGGAGCTTCCCTCCACTGTTTTCAGAAAAGGAGTACATTGGAAAGATAACCGTGAAGAGGTCTATATTTCTATCAAATCAAATCTGAAATATTCCAAGTTTTGAAAATTAGGTTTTCTTTGACAAACCCTAGATCAGCCAGCTCCAGAACTAAGACGAACACCTCAAATTAGTAAGATCTAATCTTTTGCTATTTTCATTTGAGGTTCTCATTTCAAAGTGATCTATCACATCAGCTTGATGATAAGCTTGGTGAAGTTTACAAATTCCAAGCATGGAAGTATATGATCCCTCTGAAGAAAATGAATTGGACACCTACATAAGTAGAGAGGTTCTAGTTCCAGAGGGAGATGAGGCTAAAAGCCTTACACCAGAAGAACTTGGTCAAGGCCAAGAAGATCATTGCTGATTCAATCACGGATCACCTTATACCACAAGTGTCTTCCCTAAAGACACTGAAAGAGATGTTTGATTCCTTGACCAATCTATTTAAAGGGAAGAACATAAATCAAAATTTGACTTCGAGAAACCAGTTGAAGAATGTGAAGATCCAGAATGCTGAGACCATACAGTCATACTTTACAAGGGTATCTCAAATCAAAGAGCAACTTGAAGCAATATAAGAAGAAGTGGAGAATGCAGAAGTTGTGATAACTGCCTTGAATGGCCTCCTAGGATCATGTTATTCATTCATTCGAGGAACGTGTGCTAGAAGGAAATGATTACTTTCAGCAGACTCTGGGAAGAAGAAGAAGCTCAACTCATAATAAGAGAAGAGAAGATGGGAGCAACTGAAGATCAAGCTCTCACCATCCAAAGAAGATCCCTCAAGAGATGAGGAATATGAAGAACTGAACCTATTATCCATCTTAGAATTTGGATAAGAAACGATGCTATTATGAATAAAGAAGATGATGAAGCTGAAGGCTCAAGAAAGAGTCTAGCCACGAAACAAATAAAGATAAGTATTTCATTGTCATTTCATGATATTGTTTTATTATTCATTTGTTTATATTCAGTTGATGTATTATGCACAATAGAATGTTTACATTAATGAAAGTATATGCATGTGATGGGTAAGTAGCTCATGGTGCTATACAACTCTCCATTGCTACTTATCTAGAATGAAACCTCTTTGATGACATATTGGATTAGTGCACAATCTTAGTGTTTCTCTGGTAAAGATGGAAGGCATCTAGAAAGTTTCTATGAGATATGGATGAATGTTGTATTGGATAGAATAGTTGCATGATCAAATATTTATGCATAATAATTTTCCATTATGAATATGCCTTATGAAATGTTTCTAACCATACAAATGCATTTGACTTGTAGGAAAGATCATGTACATAATCGCCTACAAGAAAAGAAGGATGAGACTTGTTTCGAAAAACAAGTGACAACAAATAAAGAAGAAGATGACGATACTTTCAAAGAATTCAAGAGGTCTCAGACACAGTGCAGTTATGTGACACTGTTGAGCGACATCATTGATGCAGATCCTTCTAGTTATGAAAGAAAGGGAAGGAGAGTACTAGTTCAAGAAGAATGATGTCTAGGATGTAGCATCGAGACCTAAAGTGAAGTCTATAGTATCTTCCATATGGATCTACAAAGATCTAGCATGCAGTAGATGGAAACATCATACAAGGAAAGATTCATAGCACCGGGCTTCTCATGGAAAGAAGGCATAGACTACAAAGAGACATTTGCAGCCACCAGAAGTTAAGACACATGACAGGAAGAATCATGTATGCAAATGAAAGAAGGCCTTGTACAAGCTCAGAAGGCACCAATGGGATAACACATACATGAGGAGCTTGAATATCACCTGGAGTGATGAATATCTTAACCTTTGCTACAAGGTTGAAGATGAAAGCCTATGGAGGATGACAAGCTCACAGATGGGTGCAACAAGAACTTCTAAAAAGGTTCAAGATAGAGGATCTTGGGGTATCCAGTATAGATACATAGAATAATAATAGCAAAGGAATCTACTTGTCACTCTAGTATAGAATGTTTCAATGCATAAAGTACAAAAGGAAGAGGGAGAATGATGCTCCACTTCAGAGGGAGTGACTACAGAAGATCCCGATGTTCGACATGGTATGACAGGATGGATAGCTTACTGATGACTATAGGCTTTACTGAGAGTAAAGAAGATTCCAACATGATATCTATTTTAATTGATCTTGGGGCTAGCTTAAGTTATATTTCTCCTGATTTAGTAGAAAAATGCAAGTTATCAGTAGAAAATTTTGCAAAGTCTTAGTTAGTATAGCTAGCTACTAGCGCAAAAAGAAAAGTGGTTAGTTTTTTAAGAATTGTACTGTAAAAATGGATCAGTTTGAAACCTCTGTTATGCTTAATGTATTACCTTTAAGTTCTTATGATATTTTAATTGGTATGGGTTGGTTAAAACATCATAGGGCAGTCTTGAACTGTTTTGATAAAACATTTACTTGTGTAAATAACCATGGAGAAATAGTAGATGTAAATGGAATCCCTAGGAAAATAGCTAAAAGACAAATCTCTGCTTTACAACTTAAGAAAGCTGTTCGGAAAGGTTGTAAAGCCTTTGATGTAACAATAACTAATGAAGAAAATAATAATAATGAAGATAAATTAAAACTGGAAGACATTCCGATCTTGAGGGAGTATTTGAATGTATTTCCGGAAGAAATTTCAGGGTTGCCTCTGAAACGGGAGTTAGAATTCACTATTGAGATAGTACCCGGTGCAGTGCCCAGCTCAAAAGCCCCTTATAGGATGAATATATTGGAATTAAATGAATTAAAGTCACAGTTAAAATAAATTATTGATAAAAATTATATCAGACCTAGTGTGTCTCCCTAGGGAGCACCTGTTATTTTTGTTAAGAAGAAGGACAGAACTCTATAATTATGTATAGATTATCGTCAACTTAATAAAATGACTATTAAAAATAGATATCCGTTACACTGCATTGATGATATATTTGATCATCTACGTGGAGAAACTATATTCTAGAAGATTTATTTATGATTTGGTTACCACCAGGTTCGAATCAAAGATGAAGACACCTTTAAAACAACTTTTAGGACCAGGTATGGTCACTATGAGTTTGTTGTTATTCCATTTGGGATTACTAATGCCCCGGTTGTTTTCATGTGTCTAATGAATAATGTAATGCATAAGTACCTTGATAAATTTATGGTCGTATTCATTGAAGACATCTTAATTTACTCAAAGTCTGAAGAAGAACATAAAGAGCATTTAAAAATTGTTTTACAAGAGTTACGAGAACATCAACTCGATGCAAAATTTAGTAAATGTGATTTCTTTAAGGATAAAATATAGTACTTGGGTCATGTAGTAACTAAAGAAGGAATTTATGTTGATCTCGAAAAGATAAAGGCAATCGAAGAATGGTCAGTCCCAAAAGACATAATTGACGTACAATCATTCATGGGGATTCCTGGTTATTATCGAAGATTTATCAAAGGGTTTTCAAGAATTGCAAATCCCATAACTTCTTTACAGAAGAAAGGGAATAAATTCGAGTGGAGTCAAAAGTGTGAAGATAGTTTTAAAAAGTTATAAACATTATTAAGCACCACACCAATCTTAAGAATTGTTGATCCTAATAAAGACTTTATAGTATGTACTGGTGCATGCAATGACGATTTAGGTGGAGTTTTAACTCAGGAAGGACACGTCATTGCCTATGAGTCTAGGAAGCTGAAGATTCATGAGAAAAAATATGCGACCTATGAATTAGAATTGGCTGCTATCATACATGCCTTAAAAATGTGGCATCATCATTTAATTGGAAGAAAGTTTATACTAATGACAGATAATAAAGGGTTAAAATATTTGTTTGATCAACCTAACCTAAACGCTAGGCAAGCTAGGTGGCTAGCTTTCCTTAGCAAGTATTATTTTGAAATCCAACATATTAAGGGAAAAGAAAATAAGGTTGCTGATGCTTTAAGCAGGAATGCAAAACTAAATTTTGTAGAAGCAATCAACACCTATAAAACAGATTTAGAAGAACATTTAGATGAAGGAATAAGATTGGATGAAAATTATCAGAAATTACAAGAAAATGTAATTAAAAGTTTAAGTACAAGGTATAGTTAAAACGAAAATTGATTATTACTATATAAAGATAGAATATATATACCTAATCTACCTAAAATTAAGTTATTGATTTTAAATTAAATTCGTAAGACTTCTTATTCAGGACATCCTAGTTATCAGAAGACTATAACCATGTTAAGAAAGGATTTTTTTTTCTAAACATGGAAAATGAATTGGCAGAATACATTTCTAAGTGCTTTGAATGTCATCAAGTAAAGAATGAACACCAGCATCCAGCTGGGTTACTTCAACCATTACCTATTCCTACCTGGAAGTGGGAGATAATCATCCTTGATTTTATTACATGACTACCTAGAAATCAAAATCTGAATGACTCAATAATGGTAGTTGGTTGATAAACTAAGCAAGGAACCTCTTTTTATACCTGTAAAAACTACTTATAAAGCTGTGAATATTGCTGATATATTCCTAAAACAATTTTTTCGTTTACATGGAATACCGAAAGTAATAAGTTCAGACAGCGACCTTAAGTTTACGGGAAACTTTTGGAAGTATTTGTTTAAAGGAATTAATACTACATTAAATTTCAGTACCTCTTTCCATCCTCAGATAGATGGACAAATTGAAAGAGTGAATCAGGTATTGGAAGATCTACTCAGAATGTATGTAAAAGAACAACCAAGTAAATGGGAAGATTACTTACACTTGGTAGAGTTTGCTTACAATAATCACTACCAAGCCTCAGCAAGATATAGTCCTTTTGAAATTTTGTATGGCTGAAAGTAAAATATCCACATCTCATGGAGTAATATAGTTGACATGTTAGTATTAGGACCTGAATTATTAAAAGAGATGGAGTTAATTGTAAAACAGGTGCAAGGTAACTTGAAAGTTGCACAAGATTGAAAGAAAATTCAAGTAGATCTTAAACGAACTCAAAAGGAGTTCCAAGTAGGTGAACATGTCTTTATTAAGGTGAGGCCTAAAAAGAGTTCTCTAAGATTAGGAAGTTGTGCTAAGTTAGCACACTAATATTCCAGACCTTTTGAAATATTGTCCAAAATAGGACAGGCAGCGTATCAATTAGCTTTACCGCCAAATTTCAAAGTTCATAATGTTTTTCATATTTCTGTGTTAAAAAAATGCATACATGATGCTACTCATGTTATTATCTGGAATGATGTTCAGGTGGAGCCTGAAGGATATTTTCTGGTGGAACCAGATTATATCCTTGAAAGAAGGGAGATCTCACTTCAGAATCACACCATTGGTCAAGTGAAGGTGCAATGGAAGCACCTTAGTCCAAAAGAAGCCACCTGAGAATTGGAGTGTCATATGCGGGATGCATATCCAATTCTGTTTCAGGGTGTTGCAGCTGCAACGTTTTCCCAAATTTTTAAAAAATTTGGACCCTCCTTTTCTTTTTTTCTTGCTTAGATTTGTTGGGATTGCTAAACTATGGTTGTTCTTCTGCTGCGAGTTTGATCTTTTGAGGATGATTTAAGGAAAATTGTTGATCACTTTCGGAAGCTTGAATAACTATCTTTGTCTGCGGATGCTGTTGACTTGAACTTGAAGTTTTGGTTTGTGAATAATTTCGCTATCAAAGGTTTATTGAACAGTGAATCGCGAACATAGATCTCTATGCATCTGCCATTGCGGAAGCTGAACAATGAATGACCCAATAGATATTTTTGATTGTCGCTGATTCCTTTGTTTATTGATTAACTGTTTAATTTGCGATGTTTTATTTAACACTATCAGAAGTCATTTAAGGTTTGTTTCATATTGTAATTATCTGTGCAGCTACCGTTTCAGAGGATCTGTAATTAAAGTCCCAATGGATTAGGGCTAATCCTCCCCAATATCATGTTTTATTGTTGTTCTTTTCACTATCAGAAAGTTTTATGACTTCGATCGGAAGCTGTAGCCTGTTTGCTTTCCACCATTTTGGATTCTGAGCCAACTACACATCCGCCATATAAATTTTCTGCTCGCTGATGGTTTGTTATGGTTTTCATCGATATGTTTTATGTTTCCGTGGAACTCTTAGGTTGTATGGCTCCCGCCATTGCGGTTGTGAAATACACTATCGCTTAGACGTTTGAGTTGATTCCTCTACCGATACCTTAGTGACTCCGCTATCTGATGTGTGACTACGGTGGCACTTAGTGTTTTTCCTCATCGACATTGTAAAGACCAAAGTTTGTCCGTCACTCGCCGTTACGGCTTCGTATTGAACTAATCATCTGATGCTTTATTACTTCTACTCGTCAAAGTGGATTACCTGCCTGATGATTAGTGTTTTTGCTTCTCACTATCGGTATGGTTTTTCCCACCGTTTTGGTTGTGTTGTTACTCTATTTTGTGGGATGGCAGAGTTTTTCCCATGGGTGTTGGTCGAGTTGAGGTTTTTCTGAAATGAAGATTCTTTTCAGTTAGGATTGTGGTTTTAGTAGGACGGTGGGCTTAGAAGTTTTCTGAACCCATCTTGCGAGGTTTTCTTTTCCTTATCATTTTCTTTTCATGTATTAACATTGTTTATAGTTCATTTTATAGAATGCATGTATTAGTGCAGTTTGTGTTACTTTGATGCTCTGAAATCTGCTATGTTCATGATAGGGTGACTACTGCAACAAGCTATATCTAGAAGCCAAAGCGGAAGGGAGGCAGGAAGGAAAGAAGAGGCTGAAGCATAGAGAAGCAAGATAAGAAACATGACCAACGGATTCAATAGCAGTAGAGGCTCAAAGAAAAGTTGATCACTGATCGAGCTGGTCTCTCGTTATAAAAGTGCTATTAACTTTTAATGAAATGTAACGTATTGTCTAAATAATAAGCACTCACAAAAGGACAAAATTGTGAGATTAAACGGTTGGGGGAGCCCAAAGGTCTCCCGAGGGGGGCAGCCCAAGGGTTTTTCTATTTTGTTTAAATATAGGAAAGTTAGAGGGAATAGAGGATTTTTTCCCAGTTAGAATTGTGAGAACATGTTGTAAGAAGAACTATTTCCTTTTGCAATAGATAATTACAATTTTTCCTGTTGGAGAAAGCTTTGGTGGAATGTTCAAATGTTGTGCAATGGATGTTGTTGAAGGGGAACTATTTCATTTTCAATTTTTGTGCATTAACTGTGAGATCGTTCTAAATTGTTGAACCTATGTTCTTTTATGAATTATCTCTAGTTTATTTTATGGAATTTTCACTATGAGTAATGAATGCTTTTCATAAACAATGAGCTATCTTGTTGTTCATCTATCTATTCATGTTTATGTGTTTTGAAATAAAGAATAACTACCCGTGATTTTTCTTAATGCATGAACAGTAATACATTACTCATTAAATGATAATCTTTCTCCCTAGGGACAGTTTAGTTAAGTTAGTTTTGGTTTTCTTGCTGTGTGTGATTTAGATGTGAGAGAATTAAGACGAGAGGTAAGAACCTGGGCATCACATTGTGACCACTCCTCGTATTCTCTATCAGGATGCATTCTTAGATAGGCACTTGCATATCATATCTAAAAATAAAAAAAATAAAAAAGATACACGGTGGATCGAGCTGTAACCGATAAAACCCTTTATTTTGGTTACTGGACGTACGGTAGCCAGACCGCAAACCGGACGGATTTCCCATACCAAATAGTAACAAGCTAGTTGGGAACATTTACTAGGGAGAATCCCTTGCTGTTGTCACCTACGATTTTCCAGGCCTCAACAGTTTTTGGCGCTAGAAGGAGGGCCGCCAGTGCATGGCTGGTTGAGGAAACCCATTGCCTCGAAATTACTCCACCAGTGATAGTTCAGAAAGCAGTTTATTTACCAATCTGATTCCTGAAGAGAAGTGGAAAGAACACTTGTATTCTGTGGAAAACGAAGTTGTTAATGATCTAAGAAGACATACTAGGGCTTATGTGAAAAGTATTGGAGGATTACTGACTATCTCTGATTTACCCAGAAGAGAGTATAAGAAAAAAGACCGTCCTGTATTGGAAGACTTAGTTTTGGTTGGAGATTTGGAAGAATTGGTAGAAACAACCTTGCAGGAAGTTGTTCATCCTTTGAATCAAGTGGGCCCAAACATACCTTGTTGTTCACCTGTTAATACTCCTGTTCATTTACCACCTCACTCTCCACCCAGATTCATGGTACGCATAAATGCTAATCAGCCACCTAACCCACCAAATCCACCACCTGCTTGGAAAGCCAGATCACCTCTAAACCTAACACCTCCTTTGCATGACTTACCTCAAGCTTTTGAGAAAATGTTTCCCAAATTTGACCCAACTGAAAATACTTTAGTAGATGATCACTTGCAAAGTTTCTACTTGGCCATAGAAGGACTAAAGGCTGGAGAACAAAAAGATGTAGTCTGCAGACCTTTTCCCCATACCCTTAAAGGAGCGGCAACATCATGGTATTTTGGTTTGCCTGCAAACTCAATCCCAGACTGGGATACTTTTGAAAAGATATTCAGAAACAAATATGCAGCTCTCATGAAAGGATTGTGCACTTTAAAGAAAGAAAGAAAAGAAAAGGTGCATAGTTTTACCCAAAGGTTTGCTGCTTATCTTAAGAATTTCTCTGCAGCTGATAAGCCCTATGATAAAGTTCTAATTGAGTATTATACTTCAGATTTGGGGCCTGACTTGGCCATGTTTTGCAAGATGCAAGTCAAACCTATGTTGTCAAAAACATATGAAGATGCAGAGAGAGTAGAAGTTGAAAACTTAGAGCATAGAAGACTATCCTGAGCAGTCAGGAGAAATGTTTTTTGGTAACAAAGCCTTATTTTTTACTAAGACTAAGGAAGAGCAGTCACATGACTTTGAGGGGATGGTAAAAATGATGCATAAGCTATCCAACAGAATAATAGACTTGGAAAAAGAAAAGGAAACTCAGAAATCTTTTAAGCCTTACTATAAGAGGAGAGAGGACAACAATCAACATAAACCTCCTCCACACAGTCCTGCAACAATGAACTTGACAGAGGTAGGTATGGATAACTTTTGCACTTTCCATCAACAACCCCATTCTGAAATTTTTTTCCCTCAATGGATAAATTCGTTGACATTAGTTATGAATCAGCTATTGGACTCTAAATTAACAGAATTTGATAATGAAGAAGAAAACAATAGTAAACCCTCATAAAAAAAGAGGACGATGCTCTGGTTTTATGGGACTATGTCTCACTTTTTGATACAGAAGAGGAAGAAACAACAGAAACAAATGTGACAACAAGAATTCAAGGCTTGTTAAGTAAAGACAGATCATTAATCCTGAAAATTAAGAGACTTCAAGAGAACATAAAGGAAATTTAGAAAATCACCACAACTAATAAAATACCTGAATTCACCATTACGAGTCAGGATCCAAAGCAAATCAACATGCCTTTCAAGCCCATTGAAGAGAAGACTGACGATATAAAAAAGAATCTCAAAGAGCATAAGATGGAGTATGACATTGTGGAAGATATTAAGAGGGCTAAGGCAAATATCTCGCTGTTTGAAATGTGTAATATGCCTCAGCAGAAAGAAATATTGTTAAAAGCACTTGAGATACCTGAAGAAAAGATTCCCACTGACAATCAACCAGAAGAAGAGGAAATTGGTGAAGCAAGTGTGGGAGGTAAGCCTAAATGCAAAGCCCCACCATTTATCCCAACTTTTGAAATTTTCAACCATAATGTACACAACTATTTAGTGGACTTAGGTGCATCAGTAAATGTCATGCCGCTTTCAGTATGCAAAAAGATAAATGGATAGCCTAACCATCTACCTGGCAGATTATTCATTTAGAGATAACAAATGTGAAGGTAATTGGGGAAATGGAGGATGTTTTGATTTGACTATCTTCAAATGAAAAGGTATGTCGGTGCATAGATATTGTAGTAGCAGACATACCTGAAGCTTATGGACTTGTTTTGAGTCAGGATTGGTTAGCAAAGTTAAATGGGTATTTTGCTTCAGATTGATCACATTTGTGGTCTCCTCATAAGGGAAGTCCCAATCAAATTAAAGTATTAAGAGAACCCCACATGAAGCACAATGTTACTCAGCTAGAGGGTAAGAATGAACCGGTGAATTCTGTATTGGGGAATTACTTCATTGAACTAGAACCGGGAAACTACTGAGCGAAAGAAGTCAGCAGCACACCAGACACACAGCCTGATCTCCTTCGGTTTTCACGTGCTGATGAATTTGATTGTAAAATAGTAGAATTGGTTTTAGATGTAGTTGTTGATTCAAGTACAATAGAAGTAGATAGTTTTTGGACACTATTTTTTGATGGATCTAAAACTTTGGAAGGATCAGGAGCTGGCTGTGTCCTAATTGATCCAAAGAAGAATAAACATTTTCTTTCATGTAGATTAGAGTTTGAATGTACCAATAACAAAACCAAATATGAAGCATTGGTTCAAGGACTAAGAAAAACAATTGAATTAAAAGTAGAAAATATGAAAGTATATGGGGATTCTAAAATAATTGTAAAACAGATTCAGAAATAGATACATTGCATCTCACCTCATTTAAAATCTTATCAGAATGAAGTATGGGATTTGCTGACAAAATTTTATGCGTTTAATATTTTATCCATTCCTAGAATTAAGAATGCAGCAGTTGACTTTTTAGCTACCTCGGCTGCAAGGCTTGTGCCTACAAATAACAAGTGTTCTATTGAATTATTTTTCAGGCCTTTGGTTCCAGACATGATTACTAATCTATGAGTTTTTTATGATGATCAACAAATCTTGGAATGTTTAATAAATGATGAAACTTTAAAAGGGCAAATTATCGATGACGAAGAACACCAAGTTGAGTTAAAATTTGACAACTTCATTCCTAAAGGGGTCAGTACTTTAGAGTGGATGTTTGATTTAGATAGCAAGTTCAGAGTACCAACAAATGTCAAGACTCATAGCTCATCTTTTCAATTCGAGCTAATAAATTTGGGAACTGAAGTTAAACCCAAATATGTAAATTTGGGAAAGTGTTGCTCCCCGGGTGAAAGAAATAAGTTCATTAGTTTGTTCAAATAGTACAAAGATGTATTTTCCTAGACACATGAATAACTTAAAACATATGATACTAATATTTTACAACACATCATTCCTATTAGATCTAGAGTCAAGCCTTATCAGCAACCTTTGAGGAAGATGCATAAAAAATGATGCCGTTAATTCAGAGCGAAGTGAAGAAATTTTTGGATGCCAAAACTATATTCAAAGTTAGACACTCAGAATGGGTTTCAAATTTGGTAGCAGTAAGGAAGAAATCCAGAGAAATCAGACTAGGTGTGGATTTCAGAAACCTAAATCGTGCTTCAGACAAAGACAACTATCCAATCCCGCCCATGGAACAGATGTTGAAGATGGTTTCAAGTTCTGAGTTATTTTTGTTATGAGATGGATTCTCTGGCTACAATCAAGTGTTAGTAGCTGAGGAAGACAGACTTAAGACTACATTTAGAACAAAACAAGGAACTTTTTCTTACAGAAGGATGCCCTTCGGACTCATTAACGCTGGAGCTACTTTCTAGAGGGCGATGGATATAGCTTTCTGCAATCTAATTGGATGTAGTGTTGTAGTGTATCTCAATGATGTGATGATATTTTCAAAGAAGAGAGCAGAACATGCATTCCATTTAAAACAAATTTTCGAGCATTCTCGAAAATACGACATCTCACTGAATCCAAGGAAATGTGTGTTTGTTGTTATAGAAGGAAATATACTGGGTCACGTGGTTTCTAAAAAGTGGATCTATATAGACCCAGAAATGATCAAAGCTATTGAACAAATCCCCTTACCCCATAACAAAAAAGGGATGCAATCATTCATGGGGACAATAAATTTCATGCGAAGGTTTGTGCCGGATTTCGCTCAAATTGTTAAACCTTTGCAAAAAATGGTGAAACAAAGTGTACAATTCAAGTGGACTGATGTAGAGAAGAATGCATTCAATAAAATAAAGACATCTATTGCTCATGCACCCTCTCTCAAAAGTCCATATTTTGAGAAGGATTTTATTTTGTACACTTTTGCTTCTGATGATTCACTAGTAGCGGTGCTTACTCAGAAGGAAGATGGGGGAGATGAGTTCCCCATATCATTTATGAGCACTAGTTTGCATGGGGATGAATTGAATTACCCAATGGTAGATAAATAAGCTTATGCAGTCTTCAAAGCAGTAAAACAATTCAGGTCGTACATACTTAAGAACCGAACAAAGGTAATAGTTCCACACCCAGCTGTGAGGTCTCTTTTCATACAAAAGGAATTAGGAGAAAGAAGAGGCAAATGGGTAATAGATTTACAAGAATATGACCTCGAATTCAAAACAGCATGCATAGTTAAAGGACAAGGACTATGCAAATTAATGGCTGAAGGTAAAAACAATGAAGAAAATGATTGGGAAAATGAATTTGAATTACATATGATGGATGTATGTTCTCTTTTCACAGCTCCATATTCCTGGTATCGAGACCTTGTTCATTACCTTTAGGGAGGATTGTTTCCAGAACATTGGAATTCTAAATAGAGAAGAGCGTTGCGCCTTAAATCAGCTGCATATCAGATCATTGATGGAATTTTATTCAGGAAGAATTATGATAGAGTCCTTCTTAGATGCTTAGAGAAAGAAGACACAAAAAGGTCATAACAGAGTTACATGATGGGCCTGTTGGAGGCCATTTTTCCAGAGATACAACAACCCACAAGATTCTCAGAGCCGAATACTATTGGCCCATGCTGTTCAAGGATGCTCATGACCATGTTAGAAAGTGTGATATCTGCCAAAGGTGTGGGGGAAGACAAGCCAAGATAGCAGGACCATTGAAGCCTATAATGATAACGGAACCATTTGAGCAATAGGGAATTGATATCATTGGAGAAATAAAACCAAATTCTTCCTTGCAGCACAAATATATTTTAACGAAAACTGACTACTTCACTAGATGGGTCGAGGCCATTCCGCTATGTAAGGTCAATGAAGATGCGGTCATGGATTTATTGCAAGACCATATTATGACTAGGTTTGGGGTTCCAATTTCCCTGGTTTTCGATAATGCTACTTATTTTTCTTCTATTATATTAACTGCATTTGCTAATGAAAAAGGAATTAAGTTGCATTATTCTGCCAACTAATACCCCCAAGGGAATGGTTTAACATAATCTACAAACAAGAGTTTGATTAGGATCTCAAAAAAGACTGTGATAGAAAACCAGATAAGTTGGCATTTAGCACTACTGAATGCTCTTTGAGCTGATAGGGTCACACCCAAGAATTCCTTAGGTGTGTCACCGTATACGCTTGTTTATGGGAAAGAGGCTATAATTCCTCCTAACATTATGCTACCATCTTCCATAATAGCCCAAGAGTCTAGAGGCCCAGATAATGAAATCCTGCAACTTAGAATCTATAATCTTTTGAAGGCGGAAGAGTCTAGATCCAGGGCCAAAGAACATTTTAAGCAACAATAGGAAGTAGTGAAAAGGTGGTTTGATAAGCACAAAGCTGGAACAAAGGAATTTGAAGTGGGAGACCTGGTTCTTAAGTGGGGTCACCCGCATGATGAGAAGGGGAAGCACACGAAGTTTCAACAGTTATGGGTAGGCCCTTTTCAAATTGCAGCAAAACTTGGCCCCTCAACCTATAAATTGCAAGACTTACAGGGGTGGGAAGATAACTTACTAGTAAATGGTTTGGTTCTCAAACCTTATTTTTTCTGATTTTTTTTTGTTTTTGTTTTGTACATAAATAAACTTATTTGATTGTCTATTTTGATTTATTTTATTTTTGTTTTGCTTTAGTTTAGATTTTGATTAATTTTAATAAAAAGAGGCAAACTTTTGGTTGCATGGAGAACATCAGAATTCTGGATTAACTAAAATCCTTGATTATAAGACTGTGTACTATTGTGTTATCTAAAGAATTTATTCTAGTTTAAACAGTTTTCTTAAATGGCTATGAACACATTGAAGTCCTACTTAATCCCTGTTAAATAACTCAAGATCAAAAGGCCTAGAATACTATTTCGAGGCTCCATCCATCTCATAATTAAAAATGTCCTAGGGGCTGACAGCAAAAGACCCATGGAAAGGAAGTAGGGTAAACAATATATTATATATAAATGATCCCATGTCAAAGAATTGAAAGACAAAATACCAATAAGAGTCAAAACTCCCAAGAAAGCAATATGTATCAAAACAAAGTACTGAATCATATGAGTACAGGATTGCCAAAAGTTCTTTTTCGTCCGTGAGCTGAAAATTAAATACATCTCTCACACAAAAGGACACTATGGATAGAGGAGCCTGAATAAAAAATTTAGAAAGAAAGGCATGAGGAGGACTAAAAAGGACAAAAAGTCCAAAAGCACAAAAAAGTGCAAAATGGCATGGGAATGAGGAACAAATAAATATTTGTGTTTACCATATGTTACAATCATGTGGTATCCTAGCTGGAAGCTACCCAAAGACAGAGGTAATAAATGAAACTCATATTCCTGGCCTCTAAAGAGTTATCTTGACTTTAAAATCTTGGGTTCCATTTTCCCTAAATTGGACCATCATCAATGATTAAAAGTACATATATTTGCCATTTGGGAAATCCAGATATCTAGAAGAATTCAACATGTTGGTTTTATTCTGAAACAGTCTGTTACTAAGGAAGAAATTGTCTAGAGATTTGGGTTCAACAGGTAGTCACCAATTGTTGCAGCTGCAACGTTTTCCCAAATTTTTTAAAAAATTTGGTCCCTCCTTTTCTTTTTGTCTTGCTCAGATTTGTCGGGATTGCCAAAATTTGTTGTTCTTTTGCTGCGAGTTTGATATTTTGAGGTTGATTTAAGGAATATTGTTGATCACTTTCGGAAGCTTGAATAACTATCTTTGTCTGTTGATGTTGTTGACTTGAAATTGAAGTTTTGGTTTGTGAATAATTTCTCTATCGAAGGTTTATTGAATAGTGAATCGCGACCATAGTTCTCTATGCAGCCGCCGTTGTGGAAGCTGAACAATGAATGACCTGATAGATAGTTTTGATTATCACTGATTCCTTAGTTTATCGATCAACTATTTAATTTTCCATGTTTTATTTAACACTATCAAAATTCATTTAAGGTTTGTTTTGGATTCTAGTTATCTGTGCAGCCACCGTTTCGAAGGATAAGTAATGAACGTCCCAGCATATTAGGGCTAATCCTCACCGATATCGTGTTTTATTGTTTTTCTTTTTGCTATCGAAAAGTTTTATGACTTCGATTGAAAGCTATAGCCTGTTTTTGTTTTTCCATTTCAGCTCCTGAGCCAACTACACATCTGCCATATAACTTTCCCGCTTGCCGATGGTTTGTTATGGTTTTCGTCGATATGTTTTATGTTGCCACGGAACTCTTAGGTTGTATGGCTCACGCCGTTGTAGTTGCACAATACACTATCACTTCAGCGTTTGAGTTTATTCCTCTATCGATACCTTAGTGACTCCGCTATTCAATGCGTGACTATGGAGGCACTTAGTGTTTTTCCTTGTCGACATTGTAAAGACTAGAGTTTGTCCATTGCCTGCCATTACGGCTTCTTATTGAACTAATCATTCGATGCTTTATTACTTCCGCCCATCGAAGTGGATTACCTGCTCGATGATTACTATTTTTGCTTCCGATTGTCAGTAGGGTTTTTCCTACCATTTTGGTTGTGTTGTTATTCTATTTTGTGGGATGGCAGATTTTTTCCCATGGGTGCTGGTCGAGTTAAGGTTTTTCTGAAATGAAGATTAATTTTGGTTAGGATTGTGGTTTTAGTAGGACGGCGGGCTTAGAAGTTTTTCGGACCCATCTTGCGAGGTTTTCTTTGCCTTATCATTTTCTTTTCATGTATTAACATTGTTTGTAGTTCATTTTATAGAATGCATGTATTAGTGCAGTTTGTGTTACTTTGATGCTTTGAAATCTTCTATGTTCACGATAGGGTGACTACTGCAACAAGATATATCTAGAAGTCAAAGTGAAAGGGAGGCAGCAAGGAAAGAAAAGGCTGAAGCATAGAGAAGCAAGATAAAAAACAGGACCAACGGATTCGATAGCAGCAAAGGCTCAAAGAAATTTGATCACTGATTGAGCTTGTCTCTCGTTATAAAAGTGATATTAACTTTTAATGAAATGTAACGTATTATATAAATCATGAGCACCCACAAAAGGACAAAATTGTGAGATTAAACGGTTGGGGGAGCCCAAAGGTCACCAGGGGGGGGCAACCCAAGGGTTTTGCTATTTTGTTTAAATATAGGAAAGTTAGAGGGAATAGAGGATTTTTTCCTAGTTAGACTTTTGAGAACATGTTGTAAGAATAACTATTTCCTTTTGCAATAGATAATTACAATTTTTCCCGTTGGAGAAAGCTTTGGTGCAATGTTCAAATCTTGTGCAATGGATGTTGTTGAAGGGGAACTATTTCGTTTTCAGCTTTTGTCCATTAACCGTGAGATCGTTCTAACTTGTTGAACCTATGTTCTTTTATGAATGCTCTCTAGTTTATTTTATGGAATTTCCACTATGAGTAATGAATGCTTTTCATAAGCAATGAGCTATCTTGTTGTTCATCTATCTATTCATGTTTATGTGTTTTGAAATAAAGAACAACTACCTATGATTTTTCTTAATGCATGAACAGTAATACATTACTCATTAAATGATAATCTCGCTCCCTAGGGACAATTTAGTTAAGTTAGTTTTGGTTTTCTTGCTATGTGTGATTTAGATGTGAGAGAGTTAAGACGAGAGGTAAGAACCTGCGCATCACATTGTGATCGCTCCTTGTATTCTCTATCAGGCTGCATTCTTAGATAGGCACTTGCATATCATACTTAAAACTAAAAAAACTAAAAAAAATACACGGTGGACTGGGCCGTAACCGGTAAAACCCTTTATTTTGGTTACTTGACCTACGGTAGCCAGACCACAAACCGGATAGATTCCCCATAGAAAATAGTAACAGGCTAGTTGGGAATGTTTACTAGGGTGAAACCCTTGCTGTTGTCGCCTGCGATTTTCTAGGCCTCAACACAAGGCAATTCCGAGGATGAAGAATAAATAACATCGAGGACGATGTTATAAATTAAGGGGGTGTGTATGTCACATGCCCCAATTTGCAAAACATTTTTATGTTTTAAGAAACATTATGTTATATTTTATGTTAAAGTTTGTAATTAATGACCAAGTAGGGTCAAGCATAATTTAATGTAATTGCAGAATATTTTATTAATAAATAAATGAAAGATGAGACAAAAAATTAGGGAAGCTGTTAAATGAGTTTTGTACTGGTTACTTGATGGAAGAGGATGGGTTGAGATAAGATTGACATGTGGCAGCATCCTCAAACTAGTTCTAGTTGTTGCGGGTGGAAAATTCCCTATTTTTGTGGTCATGATTCCCCAAGAAAGTGGAACAAGAGCAGGTGGTTCATTAAGTAAAAACTGACCCAAAAGACCTAGGCATGCTAATAAAACTTTCCATTGAAGATATTTGAGGCTGCTCATTCTAGATTTGTGATCATTCTGAGTGAATGAAGTGCACAAGAGAATTCCCTGGATGGGACTAGCTAAAGTAAGTTTCAGTGGAAAAGTGATGAAGACCTGAACTAGTGCAGCTATTATAAGCTGAGTTCATACTGCTGCAGGCATAACTAATTTACTACTGAACACTCAGTGGAGTTGCAGAGAATTCCTAGACTACATCTCTCCCCCGGTACTTCTACCAGGTGGACCAGGAGACAAGCTCGGGGGTCCTGAGAATTGCAGTCCAGCTCTTCTCCAAGAGTTGGTTGGGAGGAACAAGTTCCTTAAGCTGTTGTCACCTCATATATACTTCCAGGTTTTACTTTAGTTCAGTCATTTAATTATTTACTGTAAATGCTGTGAAAGATAGTAAGTTCTGAACTAGCTAGATTAGGGTAAATGAGTAGAGAAATTTCTAAGTTAATTGATAAATAGAAAGTAAATACCTAAACTGTATTTTTCCACACCTTTTGTAAGGTAGTACTCTAGTGTAGTAGGTTAGATTAGATACAGATGAAGAACAAAATGAAGCATGCTTGAATATGTTTATTTACTTTCTACAGGTTTTATAAGAGTTATTCATCCTTATGTTTCTTTGTTCTATATTAGAGTTATTTCTTAGATGAAGTAGTCTGTAATGATATAGACAAATATGTCTCTAGGAAGTTTTATATACTTAACCTATGTATTTATTTACACAGTAGATAGGTTATTTACTATAAACTTAATATTATAATAGCCAACAAACCTTATACAAATAGAAATTTAATAAGCAGGGTTAACATAGAAGAACAGTAAATACGGCTGGAAGTTTACTGAGATAAATTCATTATTAATCCAAGTAAAATGAAATCAGAATAACATTATAATCAACACTAACCATGTACTAATTTGAAATTAAAATATGGATTTTTACCTTCTTTTCTATTAACAGAAGGATTTTACAAGTTCACACATATACATATTTTATTTAACATATATTCTTCATTCATTTAACCATAATTTTTTTGAGATATAAATCTACCAAAATAAAATACATTATCTAGAAGAAAACAGAAGTTAACACTGTAAGATAATTTAAACTGAGAAAAAGTAATTAATAATCCTTAAACATAAATTAACTCAGGAATTACAGTAAAAACTTAGGTTGTATAATCCATTGTTTTTCTTCTATCTATTTACTAAAGAAAATTTATTATTTATGTAAAATCAAACTATAACTTAGAAACTAACCGTCTGAAACATTTCTTTTCATGTTTAAATATAATCCAAATAAATATAAATTTTACAGTAACAAAAATCCTGTTTAGGATATTATACACAGAATCAAAGAAAAACTGAAATAGTTAAGAATATCACAGTTGCCTTCACTTATTTAAAACCACGGCAAATATATATATATAAATTATCAAAATATAGTTTACAAAATAGTAAGCTTTGAGATTAACTAAAATTCAAATAGCATTCAAGCCTAAAACTAAAACTATATCAGTTACGACTCAATGGCATGTTCAAATAAAGTCACGGCTTAAAGCCGGTATCAAAATAACATCACTATAATTCAACCATGGCCGAAAAGGCCAAAAAATTAATTTATTAAGTCACGGCTATGAAATCCCCAAATCCTTTGACTACAAAACATCCACTAGGGATTTGAAAAAAAAAATAGAGAATCTAATAGCCACGGCCGAACAAGTAACCAACAACCATGCGGCAGAATGTTCCTAAAACGCCATACAACTAGTGCAGGAGAACCTTAGGCGAAACTGAGGCTTACCAGGATGAATGCCATCATGGAAGTCCTATTGGTGGAGTCCTTCAGAACCGATCCATCATCTTGAGAGCCTGCACAAATCAAATCCCGAATGTTAAATACATATAATTAACAAAATAATAACTTCATTTTGTGTAGAAGATTTTTTAAACAAGTTCAATTCTTACCCAAGAGAGTTTGCGCACCTTTTTTGATGTTGTGAGCCAACCCTATCCTCCTTCGATAGTACCACGAGCTAAAGTAGAGCACAGTCAGAAGAAACACAACTCGCAGTGTTCAAGTGTGAAGTCCCAAGCCATGACGAAGTAAGGATCAAACCCACACTAGGAAAAAAGCAATAAAACATAGAACCTGTTACTTGCTACTAAATTTCTTTTTACAATCAAGATTCAAGATCACTCCTTCAAAACAACTCTCACCACACAATGTATAGTTAAAAGCATTCACAGAGTCAAAATATCAATAGGAGATATGATTACAAAGCTAGGGTAATGGTGTTGAAGAGTATCACACGGATTAGATTCAGTAGATACATAAATCTCTTTACATTGCAAAAGAATGACTCTGGAAAGGAAGCATACACTCAATGGTGTGACAGTAAATCCATGCGGCTGTGAGACTGCGGCTGCTCACTCCACATCTCTGAAAACAAATGAAATAAAATGCGATTTTAGGTTAAGAATAGCCTTTCATTGCCTCCAAAGTCAACTAAAACCCTAATCATTGAACACCAACCACGTGTCCTTCAAATTATTTGTCAGATATGGGTTTCATGATATAGTTCGAAATTCTCGTTTTAATCTGCATGTAATTTTTGTATAAAGGTAAAAACCATATGGTAGTATTTGCTTTGGTTTCATGCTCTATGATTTTAGGTTTTGTTTGTTTAAACCAAAAACATAAATGTGGGAGGTATTCACAAAAGACTATGGTTTTAAAAGTAACCTTAAACCTTAGCAAATGCTTATCCATGTTCTCTCTCATTTTTAAATAATGTTTAGTAATTGTTTTAGTAAGGTACAATAACAATGGAGGATGAACCATTAATTTATACATAAATACTTGAACTTAGATATTATTTAACTAGGACTTAGTCTAGCCATTTTTTTTCAAATACGAATATTTTGCCTTGTTAGTAAACTCATGTAAAATGAGAATTCATATAAAAGAAAATGAAATACTAATACTTGGTTAAAGGAAAATCATTGGAATAGAATAATTAAAGTTTTGGGAAGGAATTGAATAATTATAAATAGTCCTGTATACCAAATACTAACTTTAATATGTAGTTTTTGGTCACAAGAAATTTTATCACATCAATTAGTTTATAGATTTCCTAGGTTACTGTACTCTTAATGGCAGAAGGAGATCTGCCCATAAGATGCACCTTCTAAAATAAAATACAAGATTTTAACTGAAAACACAAAATGAAAGTTAATTGAACAAGTCTGTGACAATAAGCATACCTGAACTAAATCCAGTTTATTACAATATTGTTTTACAAACATTTATACAGGTTTCTAACAATAAAAGATCAACAATACCTCTTACTGGGTCAAGCTGCAAAACAAACAATTTAACTAGCATTTTATCCTATGCTAGTTGAATGATAATCTTGATCTAGAAATACTGGTAACAAAACTGCTTACCTATATAGAACCTGTAAAAGAAGCATCACTTCAATGCGTTAGCTGTAAGATAAGTAACCCTCGATCTCAACTAAATTTCTTTCCTACTTGTCAGAAGACAGTAAAAACACACTTAGTATCAGGTTTAGATGTAGTTTTCTTTCCTGTCATTTTAAAACATAAACTGCTAAATTTAACATCTATAACATGGTACTTTAAAGATAAACAAATAAATCATATAGAACTAGAGAAGTACAATGCTCAATTCTAAATACTATTGTTTGAGTAACCATTAGCAGTTATTGGTTCTTAGGCAGTGACATCTATGAACATTTTATGTTACACGTAAAATTTTTAATTTTTAAGAATTTTTGGGTTATTATAATTATGCGATATAGGCCACCATAGTCAAGTGCGCAACACCTTTCGCACAAAAGCTCGACCTCCATAGTGACCTTCCGTAATTCCTACATGTGCTTCTTTGAGAATGGGACCCTGCACATGTGGTAAAATACACCATCACAAGATTTCATTTAGTCCAAGCTTATATAATTGTCCCGCGATTAATTCAAAATCAAAATCCTTTACGATCAATTGCTTCTTTTGGCTAGTCGACATGTCCTCCGGGGCGACACCAATGACCAAAAACTGAATAATTGGCGCATAGTGATCATCGGCGATGTCAACATGGAACAATTACGCATCTGATAATACATCATAAATATTGGTCGGTTCTTCCCTGTTCTCGATGCAAGACAGATGATTAGGGCCAACATTCAATCACCCTGGCTTCACAACTATTTAAAAATCAAACTCCTGGAAGAGTAACACCCATCGACAGATCTTCCCCCCCAACACAAGCTTATTGAACAGGTATTATAAAGCAGAATGATTAGTGAACATTTTGAAATGTCCACCCAACAAGTAGTTACAGAACTTTTGCAATGCATAAACCATCACCAAGCCTTCCCTTTCTGTCATTGTATAATTTTGTTCAACAAAAGATAACTTTAGACTGGCATAGGCGATTGGGTGATCTAGGTCGCCCTCACTTGCTTGCACAAGAACGACCCCCAGTGCGATAGAAGAAGCATCGACATGCACATGGAACTCCTTATCCCAATCAGGAGAAACTAGTATGTGCGCAGAGGCCATCTTGGCTTTCAAAGTGTAAAAAATTCCTTGCCATTCTTGAGTCCATTCATAGGTTGCATGCTTCTTTAGTAATTTCTCCATGTCGGCAGTAATCGTAGCGTATCCTTTGATAAAATTGTGATAGTATCTGGTATGCCCCATTGTGGCCCGAAACATTTTTATATTAGTCGGTGGTGGTAAACTGAGAATTAGCATGATCTTCGCCGGATCGACCAACAGACCTTCTTTGCAGATGATGTGCCCCAGTATCATGCCAAATGGTGCACAAAAAATACACTTTTTAGAGTTTAAGGTGATCTGATCATGGTGACACCTTTTTAGCATCAACCGCAGGTTATCCATATGGTCCCTAATTAGTCCATATACATTCCAATCATCCATATACACCTGTAGGAACTTTTGAATAAAATCTTTAAATACAGCGACAACTACGCGAGAGAATACAGCTGGTGCATTCTTCAACCCAAATGGCATGATTGTATATTTAAAAAAGCCCCACTCAGTGACAAACATAGTCTTATAGTGATCCTCCTTTGAAATCCAGATCTGGTGGTATCCCGAGAAGCCATCCGTGACAGAATACATCTTCCGGCCGCCTACTCCTTCAAGAACTTCATCTGTAAAAGGGGTCGGGAATGGATCATGTACACATGCATCATTCAACTTCCTTAGATCGACGTAAATTTGGATTTTTCCTGTCTTTTTATCCTGGAACACAATAGGACTTATCCACTCGGATTCTTCCACAGGATCGATGATCCCAGCATCAAGCATCTGATCAATCTCAGCCTTCACACAGTCCTTGTATCATGGATTCAATCGATATAGCCTCTGTCACAGCGGTTTGGAATCTGGTTTCAACATGATTTTCATCTCCCCCAAGTCTCCTAAAATTCCCTTCATCTCTAAAAATCGTGTCGAAAAAAGGTCCTAGAATTCATGTATCAGGTCTGTGATCCTAGCCATGGTCTCCTCGTCCCAGTAGTCTCCGACATTGGCAAATTTCAGGTTCTCTACCAACCCAATGTTAACTTTCTGGATCTTCAATGGCTGATTCATCGAGTCCGTCGGTATATCAGGGGCTGCGACCTCATGACTTCCTTCAAACTCTGGAATATTAACATTCTGCAACTCATCATCATCTTTAGGTTCCCCTGATAATTTGTAATAGGCCATCATGGATTGGATTGAACAATGTGCATGTGGATCAACTAGATAGGTTATAGGGGTGACCTTGAGTACGATGTCGTGGATGATTTGTAAATCATTTCATACCTCTAGGTTGATGTCCTGAAAACTAAATGTCTATGCAAAAAAAAACAACTCTTCCCAAGTGGTGATAGTTCTGCGTAACTCTGCCGCCACATACCAGGATCTTGGCATTTCTTCTAGAGTGTGAACAAAATTGTGGACACATTCATCCCTGGGTCGATGCCCATAAATTCTAATACTCATTTAAATGATAGGTGGGATCATTTCATTCATCATATATCCCAACATGATAGACCTCTACATTGCCAAAGTGGACCATCTTCAATTTGCGGCACTGTTCCCAATCATGGATCATCTGTTTGTGTGTCTCCCACCATCAAGCTAGAGTTTCCTTCAGTACTACATCAAGAGCCAGTATCCTTTGCGGTTCAAAAAATTTCTCTTCAAATTCCTGAAAGAACTCTGATAGTCCCGACAATCCTTTGTATATGGGCAACTCGACAGTCTCAGTTGCAACATGCCAGAGAGACTATGTAATCAAACCGCATTTCCTAAACGATACTTCATGCAACTGATTCTGTCAATTTTTTAGAGCATCTTTAGAGTCAGAGGACGCAGAACTTGTGCTGTGCCATCCAAGTTTGCCATCGATGGTAGGATGGATATAGTCCTCAGAGATGTTATAAGCATGATCCCAACTTCTCCCGACTTCATCCTTTACAGGTTAAATATATCACCGTCCTTCCTGAGAGTCCATAGGAGCAATGACCCTAACATCCTGGTTTTCAAATTTCATAACTCATTTTTTAAATTGATAACTACCATGCTATCATTAGCCCATCCGATCCTAGAAGCATAGGATAGGAACCACCGTCTTCTATGACTTCTATCACATCAAAGTCAGCATGCGTTTTCATACCTTCAATGTCGACAACCAAGTTTGAAATGCGAACAATGGGCTGAACCTTCGCTTGATTTTCTAGTCGCAGCTGTATTGGAAACCATCCCAATGTTGGATTTCCCATCAATTGTGAGGTTTTCTTGGTTAGAATGTTTACATCTAATCCAAGATCCAGAATGACCGAGTCAACCTCATAATCTCGAATTTGGATATTCATTCTCATCTTCTTCGCTATCTTCCTTTTCTTCAAGGAATTCACAACATAATCCTTCACTGTCTTATCTGGGTGGTGCAACAATGTCTCAAGCTCGACAAGGGCATTAGAGTCCCTTTCTAGCGATAGAAAAATCTCAAAGAACTTTCACAAGGTACCATGCTACCACGATGGTCCTACCTCTACAGATGGATCAAAAGCAAATGGCATATGAACAATAGGTAACTTACCCGGATTTCTCTCGATTGCATTCTTTCTGTCAAAGAAGGTATCTTTCTCTATCACAATATCAAATGCAACCTTTCTCTTACCAGCAAGTTGAACTTCCAGCAGTGGTCCATCGTCTCTAGTTGTCGCACTAGAGTGAGTGACAATCCCGATGTTGACATCTTTCATCTGCGGCTCGGCCTAAATAGTGGAAACTGTCAATCCTTGATTTAAGTTCAATGGCGGGTTCTGATTCAATGGTTGATTCATTGGTTGGTTCTGTGTCTCAGGCAGGTTTTGAGTTAGAGTCTACAATGGGACCTGGTTCTGCATTATCGGATGGTTCTGTACTTGGAATGCAGGATGATTCTGATTCTGCACATTATGTAACTGAGGAATATTTCTTGCCTGCCATTTTGTAATCAAGTGAGGGAAGCTTTCAACATTATGATCATTGGCTGCATATTATGTACACTGCGCATGAGGGAACTCCCTCTGATAATTCCCAGATACCCCATAGGTGTAGCACTATATTGGTTCATGACCTTGTCCTCTTACTCAACCTAATCCTCCTCCTCGACCTCTGAACCCTCCATGGAATCCTCCTTAGACTCCTCCTTACTGAACTTGCAGTTGGGCCATCTATTACTGCGGTGGGTTTGGTTGCTGCTAGACATAGTGTGTGGCTTGAACATATTGTGGCCGATTATACTATAGTCACGGTGCCTGGTTATACTACGGTTATATCACCATTTTCAGTTGAGGTGCAAACTGCGGCTACGCTATAAATTGTCGTTGCATTTGTGCGGGGACAAACTGCAATGGAGGCGGTGTTGTATACGATACTTGTGCTGCTAGTTGTGCTACTTTCGGTTGTGGTTACATTATCCGGGGGTCCTCACCTTTCACAAAGTATGAATCATATGTCTTTTCCTAGAGCAAATCATAAGTGCAACAATTTTTGTCGTCATGTCCAATTGAACGAGAAAACAGTACAAATTTTCTGCCTTGGTAACCATCTTCTGCATGTAATCACAGTTCTCATGTCGATGCCCATAGACCTGACATATGTGACACCATAGTACACCAGCACAACTCAACAGATTCAGGGCTCTTGACAGCAAATAGTTCCAAAACTTTGGATAGGTGTCCTTGGTATGTCCGTTCGCATGGCAACGGGTGCACCAAAGATCATCGCAATCTTCCTTGGCCTTTTTGATGTCTTGCAGTTGGAGCGTCAAATTGTCCAACTGCGATCGTAGATTCTCCTATTGGTGATGCCTCCAATTTCATTGTGGTCTCCAGAGCCTCGCTCTGCATCGTATTCTTTTGTTGCATTAGCGGTTGTCTAATATGCGGGACACAGTGATGAACCATTCCTTGTGCTGAAAATTGCTCATTTAAAAAATGAACCGAGCTATCAATGTCTTAAACCGCTGATCAAAGTCCCAAATTGTCTCATTGGGGAACTATTTAATCTCCTTCAATTCATTAATATACTGAGCTGCAGATTTTGGCTTCTTAAATTCTTCAAATAACCCCATTTGGATCTCATCCAATGTCTTCACAGTACCTCCCTGAGGGATCCATGTTAATCTCATGAACCATTCTAGTGCATGGCCCCTTAGAGTAGTGGCTAGCTAACTTTTCTTAACATCATCATTGACAGTTTGTCGGGTGATCTAGATCACCTCACATAAGAACCAGTACTACTCTGGATCATCTGTGCCATTCCCATTGAATATTGGTAACTTCATTTCGTCACCCACCATTCTGGGCCTTCTTCCTCCTATTGGTGCTTTATTACTAGACTGTTGCTGACACGTCAGGCAAGTTGACGTAGACTATGTATTTTTTCCTTGTGGTGGAGTAGTGTGCAGAGGTGTGGGCATGTTACTACTAGGGTTTGATCCTATTGTCCTTCCGAGTGTAACCTGGGCCTGGTTTTCCTCGTCATCACAAAAAGGTCACTTTGTCTCGTGTGGTTGTTCTTCATGTCATTGAACTTCGATCACAGCAGGACCTTCTATTGTCCTCTGCCTCTTCTCTCAAAACCTGGCTCCTCCCCTTGTACAGCTACTTGTTTCCTCGGTGACCTTCACATTCTCACTAGAACTCATTCCCATCTACCCCTTACCTTTTTGTGCATCTCCCCCCTTCCATCATAGTGCCTACATCCTCCACACACCAGAGTTCCACTACTCTTGGTACATCTTCAGAATACCTTTTTCACAGACCAGTTTCTTAACGGAAAGCTACAGTGACAACAAGAACCTTCCTTGAGGTCCACTGAAGCACTCTCTTTTTGCTTCGCTAAAGGAATTATTGGTGTCAACTACAAAATCGATGATGTATCCCTCTAAGATACTATCCAACCACACTTTGACTGCCCATGATGCCCTATTATTGGTTTCTTGTAACTCCTGGTTCAATTTTGGGGTCCAGGATATCGCCTCTCCTCCTTGAAAGTTTGTCTTCTTCTTAGTGAACTTTTCCAGCCATTCTTGCAAGAGGACAGGAAATTCACAAAATAACCATTCATGAGGACCGTCGTGGATATACATGTCCAGCCAGTGGCTCTTCAATAAATTCAAATTCTTATTTTTGGCTTCAGCAAACTCCTGCAACTTTAGATCAAACCACCCTTTGATCTTCGGTTGAATTGGGTGCCAAAAAGTATCCTCCTCTTAATAGCAATTCAGGTCTTGAAAACAAAACCATTTGTTGGAGAAACCCACCAATAAATCCTCGTCGACAGGGGTTCCCATTCTGTCGATGCCCAACCAGCGCAATCTCCCTGAGCACCGGGCCGAACAGGTTTTACCCTACCCAACAACGTCTATGGAGAAGACGAGGTCTCACTTGAGGCATTCAAGGGAGAGTTGTCGAAATCGAGTTTCCAGCAGTGGGGACAGAGGATATGGGGATCCGATAAAAGGACACCATAACACCACTACATTGAGAGTCCACTTCTAACTAACTTATAACAGCTAATGACCTATTACAACCAAACTTGGTCAAATGACATATAAAATATTCAAAGCGGTTATTCTTCCACCCATCACGCTAATATGGCCTTGTGCGGTATCATGTGAGGTTGAGTGGCTGTCGCGATGCTGCGCAACTCACTTACCAAAACCCCTGCCAACAGTAGACTTAAATGAGAGTGAGGATAATAAATCCGAAATAAAACGAACTATCCAAGAGTTAAAGTCTAAATTAGGAAAAGTTAAAGAAGATAATGAGCGAATTCTAAAGGCTTATGAAGAACTAAATGTTATTATGTTAGCCAAGATACATAACGACGAAAAAGAAAAACATAAGGGATCTGAACACGAAATGCCTAAAACTGCATCATACAAACGTAAGAATAGAAAGATGGAATTTTCCAACCATAAATTTGACACTTCCAAGTGAAGAATGAGTTAAACACCACAAAAAACAACAAGAGTCAAGTGAAAGCAGTGACAATAACAAAAAGAAAAAGAAATACAGACCCTATGAGGAAATCTATGGGGAGTTTAAGAAAATTAAACCACCCATGTTTAATGGGGAAATTGAGAAGGGAGAAGAGGCAGAGGCCTAGTTCTCTTGAATGAAAAAAATATTTTCAAATATACAACTACTCTGATGCATTAAAGGCTAAAATGACCATCTATAATATGACTGGAAAAGCAAATATATGGTGGCAAGGCATAAAGAAGGTTAAAGGGATAAAAGAGAGATATGTAACTTGGAAAAGATTTAAGAAACTCTTTAAAATAAAGTACTTATTGAAACAATATTATGAAGAAAAATAAAAAGAATTTTATTAACTAAGGCTAGAACAATGACGATGAAAGAAGTTTGCAGTAAGTTCTTAAGCCTACTTCGTAAGCCAAAATTTTCACTATAAAAATCCCTAGATTATTATATGAACTATATAAAATCCTTAGAATTTGAAGTATTTTTAGAAAAATATGACCAAATATTTTATAATTGACATTTAAGAAATGGTAAAATACACCAAAATTTATATAGTTTTAAATAAGTATAAATCCTATTTTTCATGACACTAAAAAAATTAAAATTTTTTAAGAACCAAACATTTAAATATTACCAAATATAAAACATATTAATATCTCATTGGATAATCACATTTCTAAGATGAGAAACTTTAAAGATTCTCAATTCAAATGTTTGAAACATCTAATTGTTAATTATTTTTTCGTTATTTAATTTTAAAAATCAAATCCACTTATAACATTACATACATGTATCATAATTCATTACATAATGATGTGGGAATTGAGTGTTCTTCTTGAGAGTGGAATTTCGAAACGACAACCATAAGACTATTGTTGTTGCATTTCTTTTGTACTTATAATAAATTGGATTCAGCATTACTTTTATGTATCTTTAACAAATTAAACTAATGTACTAAAAAGAGGAGAGCAATAAGCACCCCACGGCGCAACAATTAATGTCGCGGTTGTGGAGCACAGTAACCGTTGAATCAACAATGAGATCAAATTCGACGGTTGCTGTACCCCACAGCCGCATCATTACTTGCTGTACTGCGGGGTGCTTATTGCTCTCCTTAAAAAGTGGCCAAAACATAATCAATTCTAATAATGTGTTAGAAAGTAGCCAAAAACATGATAAATTCTAGTAATTAAATATTGCATTTGTTACAAATTTATTTCACTTCATAACTTTTATATATATAAAAGACGGAGAAGCTTATAATCACATTTAAGTATATTTATTTCACATGATCACAGCGCTCATCGAGTATATTTATTTCACATAATGTCCTAGCTCGTCTCATATTATTATTATAGTAGTAATTTTTATTACAATGTAATTTACATTTTCATTAAAAAATATTAGTAATTTTTCTAGAAATAATGAAAATAACATTGGAATAAGAAAAAAAACATTAAAACCATTTTAATGAGTCATCATTAAAAAATACTTTTTTTATTCACATTATATGGCATCGTTCATGTCACATTATTATTATATCACTAATTTTTATTAGTGTAATCTTTTTTTAATAAAACTTTTTTTTTTATTATTAAAAAAATGAATAACCTATCGACTCGACCATTTGCACTAATCGAACGACCAAGGCTCCATTGCGGCGGTGCTCTACTGGGCATCGGATGATATTTAAGATTTTTATCCAAACAACAAATATGTTCTTTAAGAATCAAAAGGTTATTTATTGCCAATTATTTTTATAACTTGTTAACCTTCCCTATTTTAATTTTAAAAAACCTCCATACTCAATTTCTTATGATAGTCCTTTTAAGGATATTTTAAAAGTACCTTAATATTATACTTCCTTGACCTAATTTCTTATGATAGTTCTAAATAAGGCATGGCCAAAATAATTTTTGGAGTCTTTTAAAGGTGCCGTAGGTTTAGGTTTAGGTTTAGTGATGTCATGAATTTAATATAACTAGATCTTACCATTCCAAAATTAAAAGCTTTCAATTCATGTAAGATACCCTAAAATAACTAAATAGATTTTCCACATGGCAGTATAATTTTTTTTTTTAATATTTATATGCATATACATTTAATCACAGTGAAATAAACTAAATATTTTTACTTAACCATGCCCTTCTTTAAATATTAAGAATAAAATTACTTTAATATTAATTCTACACAAACAAATCTTATTGAAAAGGAAAATAAGATACAACCATTACATTAGTTGCGAGACTATTCTTTGAATGAGATAACGATTGCACATTAACCCTGTCTTTTAATCGTAGTTAACATCCCTTGTAACAAGGTACCATACTTGTACTTGCACTCCTGGGCGCAACCATCATAGATGACACATGAGTCTCCTAAGTGGAGCAAACAACAAGGTTAGATATACTTTAAATGATGAAATAATTTAACTAAAAGTATGCACATGTACCACTGATTTATTCTACACTGTCTTTTGAGAACTATCCCAATGGCTTTCACAGCCTCTGCAGCGAACACTTGAACTCATGTAACTAAATATACATATTAGTACTATATATCAGTCTATAAATCCAAGAACATAAGCTTCATAATAAACTTATAAGCAAGATAAATTAAATCCTCTAAACAAGCTAACCATTACATATACTTCTTTAATATGACTTTAGCTTGGGCGACTGAAAGTGTGTCTATGACTTCCCTCCCAACCATAGGATTTATTTGATGTATGTTTTCCATCTAAAGCCACCCCCGAGCTGGGTGACGAATCCACTATGTTAAGGCTGTGAGCAGAAAAATCCCCAAGTTTCAAGTTAAGACATCCAAATGGAATACCTTTCTTATGTTTATGAGACTTAGCATCCTTTGTCGTCATAACATTTGTTAACCATTACTCATAAAACTTAACATTCTAGTATGTAGTTCTTATATTCATCTTTTAACCATTTTCATTGGTAAGCACTCACTTTTAATAAAAGTACTTAACTTTTAAATAGAACAAAATAGTTCCTATACCAAAAAGTATGTAATTATAAACCATGGGTATTCAACATTAAATGACTTTAGTCCTGCCCATGGAAAAGTCATTCTATGCAACTAATAATATATATAGTTCATTCATGATGTCACGACAGATTTACTCAAAGAATAAGGGTTTAATTAGGAAGTCCTCTCTGTCCTAAGAAAGGTGGTTCCTTTTGTGTGTGTGTGTGTGTGTGTGTATATATATATAATACAAAATAATGTGCATGCAATTCTAGAGCTGTTTATTTTCCCCACAACAAGGATTTTTTTATTATTATCAAATGTAATTTTCTTAATAGAGGTCGTCTCGTCTTTTCTCACAACTATAACATTTTCATATCATAGTAAGTGTTAATAATATATATTCAATACCCTTTAACACAATGAAAAAATGGCGATGTAGAGATAGATGAAAATCGTTATGTGGTAATGTCGTGAGCTACAACATTTAAATCATTTCCTTCAATTAGAAAGATAGGTAAAGGCATGGAATTCACATTCATCGTAGGCTTAAATACCCTTTGATCTAACATCTATCCCAAACATATATCAAAAGGCATCTGAAATCAAAGGTAATACTCTCCATAAATCGCAGGGATATCAATAATTAAATACTAGTCATGGAATGTGTTAGTTTTTCAACATTAAGCTAGCATTATTAGGATCTTTGACTAAGAGAATAACAAGTACAGCAATCAAACACAAGAGACAATGTTTTTCCTCAGGGAAACCATAAAGGAGAAAACCCTGCAACTTCCTTAGAGATAGAATCAGCACCAAAACAGTAAAATCCCCAAAACAATAAGTGATCTCCCGACAGTAGAAATCTTCTTCTTATCTAGCCCCAGTGTTTTCTCCTTCCTCAACTATGTGCTACACTTGAGTGTGGATGATTTGTGTGATAAATAGAGACTCCAGATCTCTATTTATACTAATATCGACATGACTAAAACCCTACTAGGGCCAACCTATACTAGGAGAGTCTAATAACCCTAGTGCCCCAGAACTGCGGGAACTTGAACCCTTAGACAATCGGAGGGTTACTCACTATGACTTGACATGAATTGTTTACATTATTGATCATCCCAATCGGAACATCGGGGCATGAGAATATGACTCAATTACATTATACATACATCCCGGAATAAACATTGGGTTACAATATATAAGATACATAGATGAATACATTCCAAAGTTACAAACACATCAACACTCCCTCTTAACTAGGAAGGTATTCTTTCGACACAATTTTCAGCACTGGTCTTCTTCTCTGTATCAGCTGGATCATCTCGTCATTTTCATCTCAAGTATTATGAGTCTTCAAGTCATCCTTATCTTCAAGTCATCTTCGTTTTCGGATTTGGATCATCTCTCGATTTGGATTATCATGGGACATCATCACTGGATCTGGATCATCACTGGGTATCATCACTGGATCTGGATCATCACTGCTAGATCATCATCACTGGATCTGGATCATCACTGGCTATCATCACGGGTGCTATCTCATGATTCTTCTTGTCACAGAAAGTTCTACAGAGCCAGCCCTTTTTCATGTTGGTTGTAGGCCTATCCTCCATGTAGGTCTTCTTCAGCACTTATATTTGATCAACACATGATACGAAGAATGGCTCATCATTTCAATCTGATCAACACATGATTGAAGATAGATACTGCACTTACATTTGATCAACACATGATATGAAAAATGGCTTCAACATCTCTCTCTGATCAACACATGATGCGAAGATAGAAACTGCACTTACATCTGATCAACACATGATACGAAGAATGGCATGCCCAGCACTCACATCTGATCATGTAGGAACTAATCCTATAATCATATCAGAAAGGCCCAGCACTTACATCTAATCAAAACATGATTGAAGAAAGGCTTCAACATCTCTATCTGATCAACACATGATGCGAAGATAGATACTGCACTTACAACTGATCAACACATGATATGAAGAAAGGAACTACACTTACATCTGATCAACACATGATGCGAAGAAAGGCACAGCACTTATATCTAATCAACGCATGATGCAAAGAAAGGATCAGCACTTATATCTAATCAACACATGATGTAAATAAAGGCTCTGCACTTACATCCACCCAGGCGGGAATACATCCTGATCACAATAATGGAAGGTCTTGTACTCATATCTGATCATGAGGGAACACATCCCAGCAATCATATCAGAATGGCCCCTAGTCCTCCTCGATTGAGCTACCTGGTAACTGACCAGGTGCCTCCATTCTCCTAGAGAATGGAAGTTTCCCTTACATCTAACCTACTCGTCGGAATGGACAACACTCACATCTGACATGGAAGGAACTTAATCCTTTAGCCATGACAGAATGGTTCAACCCTTACATCTGATCAAGTGGGAACACATCCCTCTATCACATCAGAATGGCTTCTCAGTCCTAGACTGAGTTTTCCTGGTAACTGACCAGGTGCCTCCATTCCTAGAATGGCAATTTCCCTTACATCTGTCCTACTCAATAGAATGGCCAGCACTCACATATTTCATGGAAGGAACCAATCCTCTCTCCATGACAGAATGGCTCAGCCCTTATATCTGACCTACTTGTTAGAATGGCTATAGATCTCAGCACTCATATCTGACATGGAAGGAACCAATCCTCTCACCATGACAGAATGGCTCAGCCCTTATATCTGACCATGGAAGGAACCAATCCTCTCACCATGACAGAATGGCTCAGCCCTTATATCTGACCATGGAAGGAACCAATCCTCTCACCATGTCAGAATGGCTATGGGTCTCATTGTTTTCTCATGGAGGAAACCTTGATCTGGAGAACACCAAGCTTCTCCCTAAAGTACTCAAACTTCAGCCTAGCCAATGGCTTCGTCAATACATCAGATATCTGTTCCTCCGTCGCAACATACTGGAGCTTCACATCTCCCCTTTGCATGATATCCCTGATATAGTGATACTTGATCTCGATATTCTTCGACTTGTGTTGGCTTATCTAGGCAGACCCGGGTTTATTGTAATGTACCAACAACACCCCTAGCTCACTGGCCCTTTCGGCGACAGACCGTGGAGCGTCCTGAAGTCTCACCCAAAGTGATTCTAATGGGTTGGCCAAAGACTCAAATGTCCTTGACCAGGTTCTGTAGCATCCTAGTGTCTCACGACTCTTCTTAGCCAAAGGGATCTCTCTCTCTACAAGTCGCAGTTATTTCCTCTCCTGCAGACTCTGCGATGAACTTGACCCTTATCGCATTACCGTGTCCTAGACGACGCATGACTCTCTCCTGCGCTCGACCCTTAACCTGCGGTATCTCGCACCGCAACTCCTCTGACGGTGTGATATTGCCTCTTTGTGATATGATACTACTTACAACAGGTCCCAACACTCATGCACACACTCATCCCATAGGATTTCTCCTTGGGTCTGATGGTTCAGTTGACCTCCACCAGGGTGTTAGGCAACTTCACTTGACCTCCTTATGGCTTAGCACACTTAACGTTACTTGTGCTCAACTTACGGGACTCGACATACAAGGTTGCTTAACGCTGTGACTGTTAACTGTCATGAGTGAAACACAGATAAACTCTTATACAGAATACTTAATAGCTTCCACTTACATTTATCCTTCTATAATGCTGTAAACTAAATGAGAACATACATACATTTAACTATAAGCAAAGTTCATGTAATGAGTGACAGATAGCAGTAAGTAAACACAATCACACGAATCAATCACATAACACACTAATTTTACATGGTTCACTTCCAGGGTAGAAGCTACGTCCACGGGAACGGCTTTATATATTATGACTTGGGAGAGTAAACACAGTTCCACTGCAACCTCATATGTAGCTAGAGATCTTCTGGGAAACTTCGCACACAGCCTGGAGCCCTTCTCTCTTAGATCTCTTCTCTTTCTCTATATTGTCTTCTTACAATATACTCTTCCTCTCTCTCTCTCTGTCAATCCCTGTGGATTTTTACATACATACTCACAGAGTCAGCTACTGGCTACAGTAAGGTAATTATAGACTGAATAACAAGACTAGAGCTCAGCTCTTACAATATAACTGACTATGAGCTAACAGACTCATTGACTCTCTGAATGTCTGTCTAACTAATTGTCTGAATAGCTAACCTTTTACAATACAAAATACATCCTTTTATAGGCGGCCCGAAGGTCTCGCCATTACAACATTGTGGGTCTGTCCCAACAGTAACCCCAAAAACCCTAATTTGTGACAGTCGGATTATCTGTACTTGGAGTAGCCGCTTTCCATCACACCACTGCTCTCTGCAGTCTTCCATGCTTCCCGGCACTGACCGTGGGTACCAGCGCCACTTCCTTGGTCTCTTCCCTTTTGTCCTTCATCTTCAATACCTTGGCTCGTTGCTCCTTTTTTATTTATGAAGGTAACTAAGCCCTCCTGTCTTTGTCGCTTTCCTTAACTGCAATGGGTGAGCTCTCTCTTCTCGGCCGCTACCTTTAGTGTAGTAGTTCAGCTCTCTCTTCTCAGCCGCTCAGGTACTGTTTCCTCTTGAATTTCTTGTTTCAATAGTAACGGTTTTCAGCTCTGATCTACAGCTAGAAACACGCTACGGCTTTGTGGCTTTACCTTATCTCTTATATCCTTGCCAAAACTATTTATCCGCCAAAAGTGGCAGCTTTTCCTGTAGCTGTGGGACCCTACTCCAACAGTCCCCTAACACTTACTTGTGGCTCGTCCCCAAGCCACTGGTAGTGGGTTTCTCTTGTTGTAGCTTCTCCTTGGCTTCCTACGAAGTCCTTGCTAGTCTTTCCCAACGTCCTACGACTTCTTTATCCATAGCTTCAAATAAGGATAGGGTCTTCTGTAAACTTAGTTCGTAGGTCTCTCTTATCTTTCCTTCCCTTATTGTCATGCTATCGCTCTCGTCGCTTGCGAGACCTTTAAGGAACTTTAAGTTTTGAGAAGTCCTCCACAGATATCCTTTCTTCTTTATCTGGGTTAGAACTTTTATCACAAAGGAAATAGAAATTTGTATCTTCCAGCCTTCTCAAACATCTCATTCAGTCTGGATCCATCTGTATGAAAACTATACAGGCCCTAAATTCCATTCCGAGAACAAGCCTTTGTCTGCATGCAGAGTTTCTGCTTCGTTCCTTTCCTTTTTCCTTTTGTTTTTCTGTGTCTCAGATGCCTGTTTCTTGGTCCTTTTGTCTTTCTATGAGATCTTCTGGGAAACTCCACGCGCATAGCCAGGAGCCCTTCTTTCTTAGATCTCATTTTTACTTTCTTTCGGCCTGCAGATTTCTTCTCATCATTCTTCTGCTCTGTTTTCTTATCTTTAGTGATCTGTTTGTCTTTCTACTTCTCTGCAGCAAGGAATTAGATGACATCTTCGACATCCCATGCTTGAATCCTTATCCTTGTCAGCTGTCTGACCTGTGATGTACCTATAACCTTGGGCAGCGTCGTCATAGCAGACATGAGGCCTCCATGCTCGAAGCATTGCATAATGTCTTCTAAAGGCTCCATCTCGGACAGAACCCACTCGGTGCAGTACTCTGGACTGGAAATGGCTACGAAATTGGGAAAACATAGCACTCTATAACGGAATTAGCACTACATAGGGAAAACTCGACAAATTACTCTATAGCTCTCGGAACTTGCAAAAGTAACCCTCCTGTATGAATGATCTTTGTTTTTATGCTAAAGGCGATAATTCCTGAAGCAACGGTCATCTAGGGTAGACCCGTCGATGGTGTTAATTGCATGGATAAGACAAGAACCGTCATCTCGATCCTCATTAAGTGCTGAAATCCGATCAAATTTCCCTTGAAACTTGTGTGCAAGTTGCTGTCTCGTCGAAGATTTTACCAAATCTAGAAAAATCATTATACTGTTGCCAAATCTACGGTAACATATACTGGTCATTTCTTCATTAACTGCTTGTCAGAAGGCGAAGTGACTGGCCCTCTGTCTCTTTTCAAACTTGGCTATGTGGCACAGGAAAACGTCGCAATGATTGGATGCCACACCGCATCATTCTGAACCGAAGTGCTGGCATGAAGCTCTACAACATATAAAACTCCACAAGCATCATATGGCTTGCGCAAACTTTCCTCATACTTAGCATTTTTTTTTTTTAAGTGTAGACTACTTATTGGTGCGATGCCTCCTTTCAACTACACTGGACATATGCACTTCCATAAACTGTCTGAGTTATGGATGAGAGGTGGATTGGCTATCATTGTAAAGCTTAAGTCTACTGCCATTAATGAGAGTAGGAAGAAGCTCCCCGTTTAGTTTGTTGAGCTGAACGACACCTCCGTCTGTAGCTTGCTGAATCTGATATGGCCCCAACCAATGCGTTTTGAACTTTCCTAGGAACTTAAAAAACTTACTATCATAGAGGAGAACTAGGTCTCCTATCTAAAAGATCTTACACTTGACATGCCTGTCATGCCAAATTTTTTCTTGTGCTTTCTGCACTCTCTGATGAAAACTTGTGATGAACAAGTCTTCTTCTAAGGCAAGTAGTTGCGCTAACCTTTCGTTCATCGTATCTGTATCATCCATCTCTATAATGTGAGCAATTTTTAAACTGGGAATAATATATTCCATAGGCATAACAACCTCTTTTCCATACACCAAGCTGAAAGGTGTGTGTCCTGTAAGTTTCTTGCATGTAGTCCTGTAAGCCCATAATACAACATTAACCGTGAGGTCCCAATCATTTCTCTGGCTGTTACAGATCTTAGTAAGAGCATTTTCTAGGATCTTGTTAAACGCCTCCACCATACCATTAGCTTGTGGGTGGTAGGGAGTGCTCTTATGGTGTTGTATCTGGAATTCCTTCGTTAAGGCCTCAATGGTGTAGTTCAAAAAATGTGTGCCTTGATCACTCATCAAAATTAATGGACATCCAAATCTACTTATAATGTTTTCAAAAATGAACTATGCAGCTGTAGCAGCATCACAATTCCAAGCTGCTTTCACCTCTTCCCACCTAGTCAGGTACTCTATTCTTGTGATGATGTATCTCGCACCAGTTCATTTTCCTGGTGGGTTGATAAGACCCACAAAATATATAGCCCACTTGTCAAATGCGCTCAGTGTAATCTTTGGTCGCAATGGCATTTCATCTCTTCATGAAGCTTTTCCTACCCTCTGGCAAATATCGCAGCATCTGCAAAACTCCTTAGTATCTCTGTGCAAAGTAGGCCACCATAATCCTGCGGCCAAGATTTTCTGCACAGTCGACTTTCCTATGAAATGACCTCCTATGTTTCCTGAATGTGCTTCCCTGATAATGGTCTCTTTTTCATGCGGCATAACGCATCTGCGTAGGGCTTCATCTAGACCTAACTTGTATAGCTGTCCTATGATCAAGGTGAAGTCTGATGCTTTAAAAACCAACTGTTTCTTTTGCTGCTTAGTAAACTCAGCTGGTGCCCATCCTGTAGTGAGAAATTGAATGATATCTGTACAATACTCATTCGCGATCTGAATAGAAAATAATTGCGCATCTGGAAAATTATCTTCTAGATTACTTGGTTCTTCTCCCGAGTCTATCTGCGACAGATGATCAGGTCCAGCATTCAATCTTCCTGGTTTTACAATGATTTCAAAATCATACTCCTAAAATAGGAGAAACCATCTACAGATTCTTCCCCCTAACACTGGCTTATTGACCAAATACTTCAATGCGGAATGGTCAGTGAACATCTTGAATGAGGCACCCAACAGGTAGTGCCTGAACTTATGTAGAGAATACACCATAGCTAATCCTTCTCGTTCTGTAGTGGTGTAGTTCTTTTCTATAGTAGATAATTTTCTGCTGGATTATGCGATAGGATGATCGATACCCCCTTCTCCTGGTTGTGTCAAGACAATTCCCAGTGCGATGCCAGATGCATCCACATGTACATGAAATGGATTGGTTTAGTATGGAAATACTAAGATGGGTGCTGTAACCATGTTATCTTTAAAAATGTCTATAATTTTCTGGCATTTCTCATTCCATGGGAATTTCACATCTTTCTTTAAGAGATTTTCCATACGTGCTGTGATCTTTGCATAACCCTTGATGAATTTTCTATAGTACCCGGTATGACCAAGTACTGTCCTTAGTTGCTTGACTGAGTTAGGTGCTGGAAGATTTACAATGATGACAATCTTTACAGGATCTACCATCAAGCCTTGTCTACAAACAATGTGACCCAACAAAATACCAAATGGCGCACATAATACACATTTCTTTAGGTTAAGAGAAATCTGATATTGCCTACATTTCTCTAACATGAGACTTAAATCTCCAATATGCTTGTCGATTAATCCAAATACACTCCAATCATCAAAATAGACTTCTAATCATTTATGAATGTAGTCCTTAAAGACAGCAACTACTACTCTAGAAAATATAGCGGGTGCATTCTTAAGACAAAAGGGCATTACCGTATACTGGAATGAGCCCCATTATGTTGCAAATGTGGTCTTATGTTGATCCTCTTGATGGATTCTGATATGGTGATAGCCTGAAAATCCATTAGTGAAGGAGTAGACCTCCTATCCTCCGACATTGTCTAACACTTCATCAGTAAAAGGTGTCGGAAATGGGTCATGAAGTGATGCGTCATTGAGTTTGCGCAAATTGACACAAATCCTGATGTCTCCTTTTGTTTTCTTTTCCTGTATGACCATGGGACTAACCCATTCACTCTCTTCGACTAGTTCAATGATGCCTGCTGCTAGCATCTTATCGATCTCGTCCTTAACTTTTTCTTTATACCATGGGTTTAATCTGTATGGAAACTGCTTGACTGGCCTAGCATCCTCTTTCAACGGTATCAACATAACTCCCAAATCTCCTACTATTCCCTTCATTTCTATGAACTTGGTGGGGAATAGGTCCTGATAGTCATGTAGTAAGTATGCAATCTGTCCTACCGTTTCATCATCCCAATAGTCTCCAATAGAGGCAAACTTTGGTTTTGGTTCTGTGCCAATATTGATCTTTTTAATCTTGATAGGGTCTGTGATGGCTGGAATATCTAACTTTGGTCCATCAACTTCGCGAGTCCCTTCTGACTCTGGAATGTTGATGTTTCCAGGATCCTCATCCTCGTCCTTGTCATCCTGCTCTGTTGCGAAGTTATAACACTCGAGCGCATCTTCTAACTGGATGGCCCACTCAAGATGAGCATAGATTGGTAGAGTATAGTATTCAAATATCTTGGTCTTTATAACGTCTAGGACCTGATCAATACTTGGATACTTAGATTCAAAAGTGAAAGTGAGTAGAAAGTTGTCTATCATAAGTGGCCATGTAGTCGTTCCCTTGTGCAACTCGGTCTCTGTGTACCAGTTCCTTGGAACTGTGTCTAAAGTGTGAATGAATCGGTGAACCCATTCATCCCCGGGAATATCCGACCAATTCTATTCAAAAGCCTTGATATGTGACCTGGGGTCACTTTCTCCTGTGTATTTCTACTAGACATACTCCATGTTATTAGAGAAACTGATTGCCATCAATCTCTTAAGATCATCCCATGATGCGATATTCTCTTTATGTGCATACCACCATCTTGCAGGTGTGCCTCGTACTGCAAGGTCCATAGTTGCGATCCTCTGCTCATGAGGAATTTGTTGTTCAAACTGCTAGAGAAAATCATGGATATCTATTAGGCCATGAAATGATGGAATATCGTTAATCTCTGTGCCAATCCATCCCAGTGACTTAGTCATAAATGCACATCTACGAGCTGAGACTTCGTAAAGTCTATTCTGCCAGTTTTCTAGACCAACATCCGAATCCGATGTGCATGAGTTGTCGCATCGCCAACTAATGTTCCCTTCTACGATTGGATTGATGTAGTCACTCTGGTTTGCAGTAATCTGATATAGACTCTCCATGTTATGTGCCTCTTCCTCTGCTCGGATAGGTTCAATGTATCTAGGACCCTGAAGAGGATCCAACGGTGCGATGACCCAGATCTGTGCATCCTCAAAGGTCATTTGTCTTCTCTTTAGGTTGATAATAGCCATGTTATTTATTTCCCAATAAATGCCTAGTAAAGCTGGGTATGGTCTACTATTTCCAATGATTTCTATAACTTCAAATTCTGTAAAGGTGTGAACTCTGTCAATGTCAACTGGTACTTGCGGTAATAGACCCAGTGGCGATACCCTCTGCTGATTAGCTAGTCGCAAATGGATAGGTTATCTAACTAACTTAGGGCTACCCATCTGTTCCCATGTGTACTTAGTCAGAACATTTACCTCTGATCCTAGATCTAGGATCACCTCATCCATTTCAAATTCTCCAACTTGCGCTATGAGTCTCATCTCTCTTCCTGTTCTTGTATGGCCCATAATACTATGAACAACACGCTACGCACTGCTCACAGAAGAAGATGGTTGACACTGGTCTATGATGCACTGAAGCTCTCCGATAGATTTTTCATTTCTCATAAGTTTCAAGCAACTGCGCAGGAAGGATTGTACACTTGCTGTCGATTCATCCTCATCGCATCTTCCCGATGTAGTAGCCTGCGATGTCTGCAAAGGACTAACGCCACAAGATGTTTGCTGCGGTACTCCCCTAGACGACAGTACCTGTGATCTTGATTGCGTAGGGTCATTAAAGAAAGTCTTAGCTTCCTGAAATGTATCTTTATTCTTCTGTAGGTCAAGTGGTGTTTCTTTATTAGTAGCTTTGCGCACCCACTCCGGACTTATTTTCTTATCATCATCCTGTGATGTCCTAGTAGTAGAAGCACCGCTACGAGTCACAATGTTGACTCTTGGTTCTGGCTCTTTTTGCTCAGCAGGAATAAGCTGAATGTTCTGGTTTACTGCTGGCTTAGGCTCTCTAATCTTGGCTATCAAGACAGGACATTCTTCTATGGTGTGATCATAGGACTTGCAGTAATTACATGTCATAGTAGGGTTCTGACAATCCCTAGCATAATGTCCTACAACTCCATAGTTGTAACAAGTGATCGGTCCATGACCACGGCCAAAGCCTTCACCATAGCCAAAGCCTCCTCCATGGCCTCGTCCTCTAAATCCTCCACCACGATCAACATGAGTCGGTTCATGTTGTGGTCCTGCTGCTGGACCCGGTGTCTCTGAATGGACTCTGTAGAAGTCATTCTTTCTATCGACCATGAGATCGTAAGCAATGTAGTTATGTTCATCATGGCCTACTGACTTGCAGAAGTTACAGTCTAAGTTCTTAGGGGTCTGTACATACTTTTGAAGTAAAGGGAATTATTGTGGTCTATGTCCTGTGGTTCTGTAGAGTTCACACCATGCCCCTTGGGTTTGTATTAAGGGGTTAGGAGCCCCACTTGCTAGATATTATACAAAAACTGGACAGTTGTCTTTAGTATGGCCCTATGCTTTACACTTTGTGCACCATATTTCTTGTGCAACCTCTTTGCCTTTCTTAATCTCATGCAACTGTAATGTGAGATTAGCTAACTGGTTTTGTCAGTTTGTCATTCCTGTACTGGTCTCGGCTAGAGATGAAGCCTCTAGTTTCATTGCCATCTCCAACGCGTCATCCTACGTCTAGAGTTTCTGCTGCATTAATGGTAGTCTGATGTGAGGGAGCAGCGCTGCTATAAACCATTCTTTATGCTACTCCGACACAAACTCAAAGCTTACTTGGTCTATAAGGGCTTTGAATTTCTGGTCAAAGTCCCATACTGATTCTGAAGGTATTTGTTTAATGTCTTTGAGCTCTGTGATACACTGCGACTCAGACTTGGGTTTCTTAAACTCTTTGATCATAGCGGTCCTGACCTATACAAGTGTTCTGATGTGCGCTGAGGTATACTTCATATACCAAGTTAAGGCTCGGTCTCTAAGTGTAGTGACCAACTAGACTAGCTTGGTATTATCATCTTGGATCCCTTTAATGGTCCATACTGCTTCACATAGGAACCAATGTTGTTCTGGGTCTTCTGCCCATGTACCCTTAAAGGTAGGTAGCTTCATATCATCCCCCATTCTGTTTCTACGTGGTGGATGTTGATTTTCTATGTGACTACCACTCGGCGGTGTAGATGTAGGTGATGTAGCGGTAGTAGGTACTGTATGGCAACTACTAGATGTAGTTCCTGCGGGATTATTCTGAGTCCCGATCTGTTTCTGTGGGTTGTAAGGGTGGTAAGGGATACCCCCTACTGTTCTGTTTGGATTACTGTGACTCTATTCTCTAGTATGGTCTAGACTGTTTTCAAAGACAGAAGATCTGAAATCTACTTTATACTTCTTACCACTACGTGTACGTCCAAGTTCATCAAAATCACTCTCAAACTCTTGTGACATTATACTTTCTTATCTTATTGGTCTAAGAATATATCCATTAATCCTTTTTCATGTAATAACATCTTAATGGATAAATTTAAAGAGTGCAGGTACTTACCAGGATATCCTTTGAAGAAGTAATGCTCGGCTTCGCTGAAGCTTTTTCTTTGGTCGACTGCAAACTCTGTAACAAAGCCTTCTAGCACACTCGCAAGCCAGAAGTCCATTGCCCACGAAATGGGTTTATCTATACTCTTCATGGTCTGAATTAGCTCCTATGTCCAGAAAATGTTCCTCTTCTTCTTGAATATGTTCTTATTTGTCAACTTTGATAACCAGTCATACAAATTGTTTGCATAGGTTGCAAAAAATATCTGATGTAGATCGGTAAAGATATAATTTTGTAACCAGTCCTCTGTACTCAATGTAGGACTCTCGTTTTCTTTCTTAGTAAATTCTTTTTCCTTTGAATCAACCCATCGGTTAAGTTCTTCTTTCATAGGATGCCAACAGAACATCAGCACTCAGTTTTTTCAAAACCGGCAACGGAACCATTTGTTGGCTTATCTGGGCAGACTCGGGTTTACTGTAATGTACCAACAACACCCCCAGCTCACTATCCCTTTCGGCGACAGACCGTGGAGCGGCCTAAAGTCTCACTCGAAGTGATTCTAATGGGTTGGCCAAAGACTCAGATGTCCTCGACCAGTTTCTGCAGCATCCTAGTGTCTCGTGACTCTTCTTAGCCAGCGGGATGTCTCTCTACAAGTCACAGTTATTTCCTCTCCTGCAGACTTTGCGATAAAACTAACCCTTATCGCATCGTCGCGTCCTTGACGATGCATGACTCTCTCCTATGCTCGACCCTTAACCTGCGGTATCTCGCACCGCAGCTCCTCTGACAGTGCGATATCACCTCTCTGTGATATGATACTGCTTACAATAGGTCCCAACACTCATGCACACACTTAGCCTAGAGGCTTTCTCCTTGGGTCTGATGGTTCAGTCAACCTCCGCCAGGGTGTTAGGAAACTTCACTTGACCTCCTTATGGCTTAGCACACTTAACGTTACTTGTGCTCAACTTATGGGACTCAACATACAAGGTTGCTTAACACTGTGACTGTTAACTTTCGTGAGTGAAACACAGATAAACTCTTATATAGAATACTTAATAGCTTCCACTTGCATTTATCCTTCTATAATGCTGTAAACTGAGTGAGAACATACATACATTTAACTATAAGCAAAGCTCATGTAATGAGTGACAGATAGTAGTAAGTAAACACAATCACACGAATCAATCACATAACAGATTGATTTTACGTGGTTCACTTCCAGGGTAGAAGCTATGTCCACGAGAACTGGTTTATATATTATGACTTGGGAGAGTAAACACAATTCCACTGCAACCTCATATGCATCTAGATATCTTCTGGGAAACTCCGCACACAACCTGGAGCCCTTCTCTCTTATATCTCTTCTCTTTCTCTATATTGTCTTCTTACAATATACTTTTCCTCTCTCTCTCTCTCTGTCAATCCCTGTGGATTGTCACATACATACTCATAGAGTCAGCTACTAGCTACAGTAAGATAATTACAGACTGAATAAAAGGACCAGATCTCGGATCTTACAATACAACTGACAATGAGCTAACAGACTCATTGAATCTTTGAATGTCTGTCTAACTAATTGTCTCAATAGCTAACCTTTTACAATACAAAATACATCCTTTTATAGGTGGCCCGAAGGTCTCGCCATTACAACACTATGGGCCTATCCCAACAGTAACCCTAAAAATAGTAATTTGTGACAGTCGGCTTATCTGTACTTGGAGTAGCCGCTTTTTGTCACACCACTGCTCTCTACAGTATTCCACGCTTCCCGGTGCTGACCGTGGGTACCGGCACCGCTTCCTTGGTATCTTCCCTTCTGTCCTTCATATTCAATACCTCGGCCCATTGCTCCTTTTTTATTTATGAAGGTAGCTAAGCCCTCCTATCTTTTCCACTTTCCTTAACTGTAGTGGGTGAGATCTCTCTTCTCGGCCACTACCTTTAGTGCAGTAACTGAGCTCTCTCTTCTCAGCCGCTCAGGTATTGTTTCCTCTTGACTTTCTTGTTCCAATAGTCACGGTTTCTGGCTCTGATCTGCAGCTAGAAACACGCTACGACATCATGGCTTTACCTTATCTCTTATATCCTTGACAAAACTGTTTATCTGCCAAAAGTGGTAGCTTTTCCTATAGCTGCGGGACCCTACTCCAACAACTTGTCATGGAACACTAGATTCTCTGACAACTTCATGTAACTCTGGTTGTCAAAATGTATACAAGTAGCATCCAACTGGAGATCAAATATATCATATAGTAGCTTCTACAGCCACACTACCTCACAAATAGCTGAACAAGCTATGACATACTCTGCTTCAGCTGTACTCGGTGCCACACAGGATTGCTTCCTACTAAACCAAGAGATCACACCTGATCCCATACTGAAGCAACACCCTGAAGTGCTCTTCCTATCAATGGCACTTCCTACCCAATCTGAATCAACATAAACCTTTAGGTTAATCTTTTGATTCGCATCGTACTTGAGCCCATAATCAACTGTACCCTTCAGGTACCTCAAAAATATGCTTTGATGCAATCAAGTGAACATTTCTCGGATCTGTCAAGAACTGGCTCAAGGTGTTCACAGCAAAGAAAATGTCTGGTCTTGTGTTCGTCAGATACATCAATGACCCAATCATCTGACGATACATCATAGCATCAACCGACTCTGATGAAACATCACTCAATAGCTTCAGGTTTGATGCCATAGGTGTGGCCATAGCCTTGGAGTCCATCATCCCAAACCTCTTCAGGATATCTACTGCATACTTCCCTTGTCTAAGGAAGATTCCATCTGTACTCTGCCACACCTCCATACCTAGAAAGTAATGCATCATCCCCAAGTCCTTCATTTCGAACTCAGTAGCAAGCTTTCTCTTTTTATCAACAATCAACCCATCCATACCTGTCACAAATAGATCATCTACATATAGTAGAAGCATCAATGGGTTTCCATCTTCAACCTTGTAGTAAAGGTTGGAATCTGCTTTACTCTTGGAAAATCCCAAACTGGATAGAAAGCTATCGATTCTACCATACCAGGTCCTGGGTGCCTGTTTCAAACCATACAGGGCTTTCTTCAATCTGCATACATGAGACTCTCTGTCATGTGTCTCAAAACCGAGTGGCTGTTCTACATACACTTCCTCTTCCACTACACCATTCAAGAAGGAAGTCTTGACATCCATCTGGTGTATCTTCCATTTCATCACTGCAGCCAAAGCAAGTACTGATCTGATGGAAGTGTATCTGGCTATAGGTGCAAAGGTTTCTTCATAGTCTATTCCTTCTTTCTAAGAGAAACCCCGAGCTACAAATCTTGCTTTATACTTTTCAATGCTATCGTTTGCAGCATGCTTGATCTTGTAGATCCATTTGGAAGTTACAACTGACTTCCCTTCTGGTCTTGGGACAACATCCCAAACATCATTCTTCATGATTGATTGATATTCTTCGATCATAGCATCCTTCCATTCTTTTCTTTCTGCCACCTCTTCATAACTGGAAGGTTCTTTATCAATGAAATCACATAGTAAAGATACATACCCAGAGCAGGATTTGGTCCTCTTTCTTTCTCTATGATTCTCTTATGGAGCTCTGTATCTTTCCACACCTTGGATAAGTTCACGTACCCAAGCAGGTTTCCTCTTATGAGGATTCTTCTCTAGAGGTGGATCTACAGGTCTTTGTGGTTCTTCAAAATATCGATATTCTTCTTGAGCTTCTTCATTCATGGTTGTATCATGAATTCTGGGTACTTCTGCTTCTGCTTCTTCAGGTTCTTCAGCAGGTCTCTTTCTGGATTTTTTGTAAGCTGTGTCTTCATCAAATGTCACATCCATGCTGATGTCAATCTTCTTGTATCTTGGGAAATAGATTTTGTAAGCCTTCAAGATTTCAGAGTATCCCACAAATATGCCCTTCTTTCTTGAAGGATCCAATTTTGTTCTCTTCTCTTTTGGAATGTGTATGTACACAGGACAGCCGAATATTCTGAGATGGCTGACTTCTAGTTTATTTCCGAAGAATACTTCTTCAGGAGTCTTGTTCTCGAGTACTCTATGTGGAGTACAGTTCTGTACATACACCATTATTCTGGCAGCTTCAGCCCAAAGATGCATAGGAAGATCTTGATCATGAAGCATTGCTCTTGTAGCTTCCATGATGGTTCTATTCTTCCATTTTGCAATCCCATTCTGTTGTGGATTATAAGGAGTGGACAACTCCCTCTTAATCCCTGTTTCTTTGCATAGCTCTTTGAATTCATTCGAAGTGAATTCTTTGCCATTATCTGATCGAATGGTATTGATCCTCTTTTCAGTATGGTTCTCGATCAAGGCTTTGAATTCCTTGAACTTACTGAATACTTCGTCTTTGGTCTTCATGAAGTAAACCCATGTATTTCTAGAAAAATCATCAATAAAAGAAACATAGTATGCATACCCGCTTAGTGAGTTTGATGACATAGGAACGCATACATCAGAGTGGATGATTTCTAGTATGCCTTTGGCTTTTCTTTCACTGCTAGGAAATGTCTTCTTTGTATTATTCCCTTTTGCACATCCTTTGCAGACCCCATCATGTTTTGCTTGAAATTCTGGAAGACCTTCAACAACTTTTCTTGCAATAGGTAGTGCTCTGTAATGCACATGAGCAAGCCTTCTATGCCAAAGTTCACTTGTCTCTACTGTGTCATGGATCAAGGCTTTTTTTGGATGGCCCTTCAATTTGTACAAACCTCCTTCTTTTTCTCCAATCACTACCACATCATCGATAGTCTTTCCTTTTGGCCACATGATGACTTGAACATCTATACATGCAACTCTCATTCCTTTTGCATCCAATGCTGATATGGAGAGAAGGTTCTTCTTGAGTCCTGGAACAAACAATACTTTATTCATTGTTAGAGACTTACCTGAGTCTAGTTTATATGAAGATTCCCCACTACCTTTTATTGGATATTGGTAGTCATCTCCTAGCTTCACCTTGTGAGGTGATTCATGTTCTGACAGTCTCACAAAGGATTCCTTGAATCCAGTCATACGTTTGGAAGCCCCACTATATATAATCTAATCATCACTTCCATGAGTAATGTTACCTGTGATAGCGAAGATCAGAACATATTCATCCTCGCTTGAAGAATCTTCACTTTCATATCTGGATCTCTTCTTCGATGGTTCATCATCCTCTGCAACATGAGCTTGATGTATTCTTTTGTTCCCCTTCTTGTTATGAGAGTGACCCTTGTTCTTAGGATAGTCTTTTGCAAAGTGTCCTCTTTCATCACATGTATAACATCTCGATTTAGACAGGTCTCTTCTACTATTATATCTATGATGAGGATCCTTACCTTTGGGGTAATGAGATCTTCTTCTGCTTTTCTTGGAGTGGACTGTGAGATCTTGGTCTTCACTTCCCATATTCTCTTCTCAAGCTTCTATCTATGCTTATTCTTGAGAACATTCTTCCCATAGTCTACTGAATTTGACTAGCTTCTTTGTAGCACAGATTCCTTGGATGAAAGAATCCCATGACCTAGGAAGACCATTCAATGTTGTCATCACAATCTCTACATTCTCCACTTCTTCATCTACAGCTAATTCTAATTGTTCCTTGATCTGAGAAACCCTTGTGAAGTAAGACTGGATGGTCTCTGCATTTTGAATATTCACATTCTTCAGTTGATTCCTCAGAGTCATCTTCCGGTTTATGTTCTTCCCTTCAAATAATTTGGTTAGAGCATCAAACATGGCTTTAGGTGTCTTGATAGAAGACACCTGTGGGATAAGATGATCCTTGATAGAATCAGCAATGATTCTCTTTGCCATAACCATATTATTCTTATGTAAGGCCTTTTCCTCATCTCCCTCTAGAACTGGAACCTCCTCATGAATGTAGGAGTCTAGTTCATTCTCTTCCAGGACCAGGGAGATCCTATACTTCCAGGATTGGAAGTTATCAGCTCCCTCAAGCTTTTCATCAAGCTTGGTATGATGAGACATCTTAAACTGAGAATCTCAAATGGAAATACAAGAGATCTTAGATCTTACCAGGTCAAGATGTCGGATCTTAAACTTGAGCTGAAATCCTATAGAGCTGGTTTAGGAGAAAATTAGGGTTTTGCTTTTCTGGAGATCTATCCACCCAAATGCCTTGAAATTTGTCCCTAACTTCGATTTTGGGGAGGATATCAATCCAGGCCTAGGCTCATTAAAAAATTCCTCTTCTGTGAAAAGCCCTAATTTTCGGCAGTAATGTTGGGTCCAAAACTGAAAAACCTCAGAATTGGATTCTGCTTCGACAGAAAGATGCGACCTAAGTAGGAGAGTTATTCCACCTTACTTTTGCTGAAAATCTATGGAGGAAGATCCACAAACTAGGAATCCCTAGTTCCCGCGTCTGCATGGTGTCTTCTTCTCAGGTTAGCTCTGATACCATGTTAGTTTTTTAACATTAAGCTAGCATTATTAGGATCTTTGACTGAGAGAATAACAAGTACATCAATCAAACACAAGAGACAATGAACACCATTTTTTTCATCGGGGAAACCATAAAGGATAAAACCTCGCAACTTCCTGAGAGATAGAATCAACACCAAAATAGTAAAAGCCCCAAAACAGTAAGTGATCTCCTGACAGCAGTAATAGTCTTCTTATCTATCCCCAGTGTCTTCTCCTTCCTCAACTATGTGCTACACTTGAGTGTGGATGAGTTGTGTGATAAATAGAGACTCCAGTTCTCTATTTATACTAATCCCAACATGACTAAAACCCTACTAGGGCTGAACTCTAGTAGGAGAGTCTAATAACCCTAGTGCCCCGAAACTGCTAGGACTTTAACCCTTAGACAATTGGAGGGTTACTCACTATGACTTGACATGACTTTTTAACATTATTGATCCTCCCGATCGGAACATTGGGGCATGACAATATGACTCAATTACATTATAGATACATCCCGAAATAAACATCGTGTTACAATATATAAGATACATAGATGAATACATTTTGAAGTTACAAATACATCAACAGAATGATGATCCACACAAATAAAGAAGTGACAAGTATGGAATGACGATCCACACATTAATGTATTCGCAGGCATATAGATCCACATAGATAATGAAAATATCGCAGTTAGGATAAATCTTGAAAATGGATACTGGAATTATGTTCAGATTCATAAAAAAAATAGTCACGTCTTCGAAAACACGCCCATACTAATTATAATCTTCATAACCCTAATATTATCATTTATGATAAGACAATGCAGGATTGGGATAGCTCAATAAGTTTAGATTCTAGCATTTAATTTTAAGGAGTGAAATCGCAGCATCTTGGAAAGAGATCCAAGCGATAAAGAAATTACAAGATTCTAAAATGGTGCAAGTGGGTTGACCACAACCAACCCTAACTAGCACTTACAGGATCTAATGGCTCCTACACTTAGTAGGACTGCCAAATTTAGCCCAATGGCCAAATTATGCTCCAAAACTACCTTCCCACAGCTTTACCTCCGCAAGTCCCATTCCGCAAGCAGGATGCGGGATGCGAGATCTTGATTGCCCAAATTGCTCTCTACAATTCCATTTCCACAACTCTATTCCGCAACAGAGTTTCCACATGTAGGATGTGGGATGCCAACTATCCAAAGTTGCTCCCCTACAATTTTCCCTCCACAAATATTCCTCGCAACTTCCTCAGCCATCCGATCCTTATGGCCTTCTCCACGACCATTGATATTATTATTTTTGATGTGGCCTTCAGATCTTTGCAGATCTATTAACTTCCTCGCAACTCTTAGTGTGGGACACTTTAGGACCGTCAGATCTTGATCTGCGGCCTCAATCTCCACTGTTCATTCTCTACAAACACTTGTTAAGGCATAAAACCTGCAGGTTGTGTCGATTGATCATGAAATTGATCAATCCAGCGTACAATATTCATGATACTTCAACCTAACACTCTTATGCATGCATATACTCTCTACTTCAACTATTTAAACAAGAAATCGATGCATGAAATCAACACTTCACTGAAATACACAAATATTCATGAAAACGATGAAGTCATCTCTGTAAGAAGCACCTTTCAACACAACACATGCATAAAGGCTAACAACCCTACAAACACATGGTTAATCTGTATATTAAGAAACAAAGGAAAATGTACACAGGTTGGATCTCTCTCCTTCTGATTCTTCAAAATATTCACAAACAGGAATCAGACACAGGTTTGTCCTCTCTCTACAAACTTGAAATTCTAAATGCTCAAGAGAAGAACCCTTCCTACATCTCTAAAAGGTCTATTTAAACTAAAAATTCTACCCTAGTGGTCCTTCAATTGAAATAAACACTACTAAGACACATGATGAAACGTCCCTGTCTGAAACAAACTAACAATAGTTTGATCTCCATGCAGGGATTCGTGATCTGCAATGATTCTCTATGCCACTATTCAGATTATGACTCAGCACAAAAATGGTTACAAAATATGCCACAGCATGTGACCAATTCATCGCATTGATGGCATGCTAGGATGCTCCTGCATCAGACTCGCAAGGTAGAAAATTATGAACCCCTATTCATAAGATTAGCTACAGTGAAACCCTTGTTCTCTAACTCTGCAGCGCTCATCCAAGTAGAATCCTCTATTGGTCGCTTCTTCCACTTGACCAAATACTCTAGATAGTCTTTTCTTGTACTCTTTGACACCCTAGTGTCGAGAAAAACCTCGACTTCCAATGGTTGTGTCATAGGAATCTGTGTTACCCATTGTAAGTCTTCAGTAGGATCTTCACCTCCTATAAAGGTTCCAGAGTCACCTGATACATAAGGATATAGATCTGTTACATTCAAGATTGGTGAAATACACACTCCTATAGGAATCTCTAACTCATAAGGATTCGCTGAAAACTTCCTGAGTATTCTACAGGGTCCAATCTTCTTCATCTTCAGTTTGTTATACTCTCCTTCTAGGTAAACCTCACATCTCTATCTGATGCAATGCTTCTAGGTAAACCAAGTACTTTCACAACTTCATCAAAGAACAAGTTAGCAATGTGTGTGGAATCAGTAGTCTTGTAACATGGAATGAAATGCACCATCTTAATGAATCTATCAACAACAACACAGATAGAATCCTATCCCCTCTGAGTTCTTGGTAAACCAAGAATGAAATCCATACTCACAGAATCCCAAGGCCTAGTTGGAATAGGCAATGGTGTATACAATCCTGTGTTTTGGATTCTCCCCTTATCATGCTGACATACTCTACATCTACTTACAAAATTCTCAACATCAGACCTCATCCTTGGCCAAAAATAGAAATGACCTAATTGTCTGAAGGTTTTATCACTTCTAAAGTGACGTGCCATACCTCCATTATGTTTTTCCTGTATCAAGCTCTCTCTCATAGAACACTTTGGTATACACACCTTACTGTTTTTAAATATTAAACCATCTTGTATGGTATACTCCATCCATGGCTCTCTGTCCACCTCTACTGGATTCTTACAAGCCCTGTAAGCCTCCTAGAAATCAATGTCAGCTTCATACAAATCTCTCAAATGCTCAAACCCCAAAACTTGGATCTGATTTTCTTGCATGATCAACAGTCTCCTACTTAAGGCATCAGCTACTATCTTTTACTGTCCACTTATGTGCTTCAACACAAAGGTAAAGCTCTGTAAGAACTCAAACCACTTGACATATTTCAGGTTCAACTTAGGTTGCTGCATTATGTACTATAATGCATGGTTATGTGAATATAACACAAATTATCTGGGCATCAAGTAATGCCTCTGATGCTTCATTGCTTGAACAATAGCATAAAACTCCTTGTCATATGAATACTTCTGCTTTTCATCATTCTGCTTCTCAATGAAATATGCTATAGGCCTATCCTCCTAACTAAGCACAACTCCGATTGCTACTCCACTAGCATCACACTTCACTTGGAAAGGGTGGTTGAAGTATGGTAACTTCAATACTGGTTGCTCAGTGATATTCTTCGACAAGAACTGAAAGTTTTTTTCAGCCCCTGCTTTCCACATAAATGGTTGTCTATCCTTCTTAATGGTCTCAACAATAGACACACAAATTCCACTGAAATTATTTATAAATTTCCTATAGAAGCTTGCCAATCCATGAAATCTCCTTACCTCAAATATGTTCCTAGGTGAAGGCCAATCAATGATTGCTTGCACCTTTTCTAGATCCATATTCAACCCATCTCTCGAGATAACAAAACCTAGATATACTAGCTTTGTCTTCATGAAGGTACATTTCTTTGCATTTATCAACAACTTTTCCTACTGTAGCTTCTCTAAAACATATCTCAAATGCTTTAGATGCTCTTCTTCTGTTTGGCTGAAAACCAAAATGTCATCAAGGTAAACTATCACAAAATTACCTATGAAACATCTCAAGACTTCATTCATCAACCTCATAAAGGTACTTGGTGCGTTGGACAATCCAAATGGCATGACCAACCACTCATACAACCCACCATTTGTCTTGAAGGCTGTCTTCCACTCATCTCCCTCTCTGATCCTTATTTGATGATATCCACTCTTCAAATCCAGCTTTGGAAAACATGTGGCCCCACTTAGTAAATCCATCATGTCATCCATCCTTGGTAATGGAAACCTATATCTAATGGTGATCTTTTTAATTTCTCTGGAGTCAGTACACATCCTCCACTCACCATCCTTCTTGGGTGTTAGTACTGCTGGTACTGCACACGGACTCAGACTCTTCTAAACCAATCCTTTGTCCAAGAATCCTTAGACCTGCTTCCTCAATTCTTCATTCTCTTGAGGTGTCAACCTATATGCTGCCTTGTTTGGTAAACTATCTCCTAGAATAAAATCAATCTGATGACTTATATTCCTCTTGGGCAGTAGTTCATTGGGTAAATCATCCACCACAATGTCTCCGTACTCACTCAACATCTCTTGAATCTCCTCAAGTAGATCTGTCACATTAGTCTTCATTGTTACCACTCTTGGTTTGCACACCACAAAATAGTTCAACTATGCTCCCTCAACCTACTGCAAATACTCTTTTCCTGAGAAGATAAAAACCTTAGGTTCTGACTGCCCTGCTATACTTCCTACTTGTAGAGGGTGAAGTACATGGGTTTTCCCATTCTGCTCAAAACTACGACAGTTGCTCCTACCATCATGAGTCACTTTCTTGTCAAATTTCCATGGTTTGCCTAACATTATATGAAAAGCATCCATTGGTATAACATCGCACAGGATCTTGTACCTATATGGATCTATCTAAAAATCAACTTCACATTGTTCACTCACTAGGATTTGATGTCCTTTATGTAACCAAGATACTTTGTATGGAACTGGATGCTTGGTATTCTTTAGCTTCAACTTTTCCACCATCTCTGTGGAAACAAGATTGTTAGTACTCCCACTATCAATCACCATCTTACAGCACTTCCCTTGGACTTTACATGTTTTCCTAAACAATGACTTCCTTTGAGCAGGCTCTGCTTGCTCCTTCTCAGATTTCAACAAGACCTTGTTCATCATCAAAGATTATCCTATCTCTGGAAATAATTCTTCTACCATCTACTATTCTTGCTACTGCTCGTTCTGCGCTACATAGTCTCCTCTCTGTCCTACGTCTTCCTTCTCTGGAAACTCAAATGAATTATGGCCCAACTGGTTGCATTTGTAGCATCTAACGACAGCTTCTGTGCCTCGTCCTCTACCTCTACCTCCTTGGTAAGGTCCTCTGTTTCTAGAATCACCTCCTCTACCATGCTGCTCTTGCTAGATATAATTATTGGACTCCCCTCTCTGTGGCCCAAATATTCCTCTTCCAGTTGCTTGCCCTCTTCCTTTGGCTGAACCGTGACCCCTATTGAAGCTACGTTTCCTTGGTATCTTCTCTTCTGCCCTTAAGGCGCACTGATATGCCTCCTCCATTGTTCTAGGAGAAATCGTGCTAATATCTTCTTGGATATCCATCCTTAGACCATTCACATATCTAGCAGCCTTTCTTGTTGAATCTTCCACATATCCAACCCTTAGGTTTACTTTGTAGAACTCCTCAGTGTATTATCTCATTGTTAATAATATCTGTCTAAGGTTTTGTACTTGTCTATACAAAATTAACTGGTAATCTTTGGGTAAGAACTTATCCCTCATCTTTGCTATCATTCTATCTCGGATTTTTATCAACGGTTTATTCTTCCTTTGTATTTATGCTTGGACACTATCCCACCATAAGGATGCATGACCTTTCAACCTCGTCATAGCCAATATGACTCTCTTATCTTCTTCTACCTCATCGTAATCAAAGTAATTATCCATCTCGTTGATCCAATCAATGAGATGCTCTGCAACCAGACTCCCATCATATGTAGGAAACTTCAGTCTCGGCCTTGAAGTCGCTCCCAGAATAGATCTGAAACATCTTAACTTTGGCGTTTCCTGCATAGGTGTAACTTCTTCTCTTTGCTCTTCATCCTCAAGTTCACTTATATTCCCTGCTTCTAGGTCTCTTCATCTATCCATTTCCATGGCTTCCAGACATTCCCTTAACTCCCTCATTTCTTCTAAAACTTTTGCATTCCCTCCTGGTTGACCTTTCTCACGACCTCTCGCTCTTCCAATGCATGTAGCCATCTTCCCACTCTAAGCCTCTACAATAACAGTTCTCTTTCACACTGTTACAACTTACCTCAACAAGCCTCTTCTCAGCCCTTGGTCTATCGGTAATGATGGTCCTCTATCTAGAACATCTTGAGCACTCTTCATTTTCTCTCTTCGGGCTCCTATGGCTACGCTTCTCTCTAATCCTTCAAAATTATACCCACAACCTCAGCCATGGAATTCCTTAACAGGGAATCTCAACTTCCTTGCTATAATACAAAAATTGGTGCAGGTGGGTTTATCACAACCAACCCTAACCAGCACTTCCAGGATCTAATGGCTCCTACACTTAGCAGGACTGCCAAATTTATCCCAATGGCCAAATTCTGCTCCAAAACTCCTTCCCGCAACTTTACCTCTGCAAATCCCCTTCCGCGGGCGGGATGCAAGATGCGGGATCTTTATTGCCCAAATTGCTCTTCGCAATTCCATTTCCACAACTCTGTTCCACAATAAAGTTTCTGCATGCGGGATACGGGATGCCAACTGTCCAAATTTGCTCCCCCACAACTTTCCCTCTGCAAATCTTCCCTGCAACTTCCTCATCCGTCTGATCCTTGCGGCCTTCTCCACGACCATCAATCTTATTCCTTTTGATGCGACCTTCAGATCTCTATGAATCTATTAAATTCCTTGCAACTCTTAGTGCGGGATACTTCAGGACCATCAGATCTTGATCCATGGACTCAATCTCCACTGTTCATTCTCTGCAAAAACTTGTTAAGGAAAAAAACCTACGAGTTGCATCGATTGATCATGAAATTGATCAATCCAGCCTACAATCTTCATGATACTTCAACCTAACACTCTTATCCATGCATCTACTCTCTAATTCAACTGTTTAAACAAGAAATCGATGCATGAAATCAACACTTCACTGAAATACACAAATATTCATGAAAACGCCAAAGTCGGCTCTGTAAGAAACATCATTCAACAGAGCACATGCATAAAGGATACAACCCTACAGAGGTCTATCATCTCTCTACAAACTCGGAATTCTAAGTGCTTAAGAGTAGAACCCTTCCTACATCTCTAAACAGTCTATTTAAACTAAAACTGCTATGCTAGTGGTCCTGCAACTGAAATAAACACTATTAAGACGCATGATGAAATGCCCCTATCTGAAACAAACTAACGGAGGTTTGATCTCCATGCAGGGATTCATGATCTACAATGATTCTCTACGCCGCTATTCAGATTATGACTCAGCAAAAAATTGGTTACAAAATATGCCACAGCATGTGACCAATTCATCACATTGCTGGCATGCCACGATGCTCCTCCATCATAAAATGAGATCCATACTTGAGGAAATCACAACGTTTGAAAATAGATCCACACATATAAAGAAATCGCAGGATCTTGAAATGAGATTTGAAAGTTAAACTCATTTTTTAGAAAAACAAATGCAGGCTTCCAAAAGTATAGCAAGGAATCGCAGGTAGTTAAAGTATACATACATATATAGATCTGAAATGTTTTATAAAATAAAGAAATCACAGCATATATGTAGATCCAAGTGTTTCTGCTGCAACTGCTTCCCCATTTTTTTTCATTTTGGGGCCCCTCCTTACATTTTTATTTTTTGAATGCACTTTTTCCCTTGTTTCCCAAATTAGATAAGCTTCCTTGCATACCTAGTCTTTCCTAGAATCTTGAGAAGAAAGATGTTCCTAAGCTTGAGTTGTATTTTTGGTAATAAATCCTTAGGCACGACTTTGGAAACAAGCCTTATTTAAGAGTTCCACTTTTGATTTAAGATAAAAAACCAGGTTTGAGTCCAAATAAGATTAACGGTCAAGAAATGCAGAAGTAGAAAAGTAGAAGAAGAAAAGAGGGAGCAAAAATATTAAAATTTTGGTTGTAAAAAGGTTAACTTTCTGATTTCCTCTTTCCACGGTTCGAGATGAACGGTCCAAAGGGATTCTGTGCAAATAAAGGGCTCAGGAAATACAAGACCGAAAGATCGGAATCGAAAAGGTGATTTTTCATTGATAGAAAAGTTAAGGATCCGCCTCCCACCTTCCATAGTCTCATATCCAATGGTCTAGAAGGTTTCTGCACAAATTGATGGTGAGGGAAAAGCAGAAGCGGAAAAGGTCAAGTTTCATTTGTAAAAAAGTTAGAGTTCTACTTTCCGTTCTCTATGATCCATGATCTGACGGCTAAGGATGAGTCCGCACAGATCAATGGTGCGGAAAGAAGTAAGCCGTACAATAAGTCTACTCTGGTTCGAAATCAATGACTAAGAATCACTTCGATTAAAATCCAATGGTAAAATAAATGGTGGGAGTAGAAGTGTGGAGTCGGATAGTTAAAGTTTGAACTTCGTAAAAATTGGACGTTCGACTTCTGATTTTGACTTTCTGCAAAAGGCGGAAGCGAAAGGGAGGAGGTGGAAACGTGGAAGTGGAAGATGTAAGTTTCGGTTATGAAAAGATTACAAACCCGATTTCTGGATTTTGCATAGATCCAATGGTACAGAACGGTTCCACGCAAATCAACAGATCATGAAGGTGGAAAAGAAAAGGGTGGAAGCAGAAAGGCGGAATCGAAAAAGCCAAGTTGCGCTTGTGAAAATTGCTGAATATACGGCTTTTGATTTCCGCCTTGTACACAAGGTAAAAGCATAAAGTTAAAGTTTGAGATTCATGAAATATTGATGTTCCAGCTTCTGAGTTCCACTTTCCAAAAGGCGGAAGTGAAAGTGCGGAGGCGGAAAGGAGGAAGCGTAAGTACGGAGGGGGAAAAGCGGAAGCGGAAGATACAAATTTTGGTAAGGAAAAATTTGGAATCTTGATTTTCGATTTCCGCATAGATCAATGGTTTAGAAAGATTCCGCAAAGATCAACGGATTTGAAGGATTCAAAAGTGCGGAGGAAGAAAGATAAATTTTAAACATTGAGAAGGTTGGAGATCTATCTTCCATTTTCCACTTTCCAAAAGGCAAAAGCGAAAGTGTAGAGGTGGAAGGATTGAGTTTTAATTTGATAGGATTGGCGACCTCGATTTCCACTTTTTGGAAGGGTGGAAGTGGAAAGGAGTTGTCAAGACTGCAAGATCTAATGGTCCAAATCAGGCTCAATCCATCTTTGAGATGATCTGAGCCGTCCAATCTTTGTTTTATTTTTTGACTGTGAACCATTGGGAAACTGAGAATTTAAATTTTGGAGCTTAATTAGATAAAATTGTTGAGTGAGAGGGCACCAGTCATTATATTTTTAATCAATGCTGTTGGGACGCGTACCCTAATGACCCTTAAGAAGGATAACTCCGTAAGTGTGGACTCAAAATAGTCTTAGGGGTGTCGGGGTTAAGTTAAAACTCCTTTGTTGTAATAAACCCTTGGTTGAAATCCAGGGTTTAGGGTTTTGGGTGCCCATGGTTTAAGACCATGGTTTTGTAAAAATGCGTAGTATAAATAAGCGCTTGTGTAAAGAAGATAGGTTAGGTTTTTAAGATGAAAGAAAGATTAAGGCGAAGCTAAGGTTGATTTTGGAAGGAAAGGTTAAGTCCCAACTGTGTGCGTGGACGACCTCTGCAGCTGTGTGCGCAGAGGATTTTGTAAAGAAGATTGAGGAAAGACCTGCAGCTGTGTGCACAGGGGCCTGCTGTTGTGTGCACGGCTTTTAAGGATTGAAGGGATCTGTAGCTGAGTACACAGATCAAACTGTGGCTTTGTAGCAAGTTGAATAGAACACAGTTTTGTGGACGTAGCCCCTACACTAGGGGTGAACCATGTTATATCCGGTGTTGTGGTTTCTTGTGCTGTTTCTGTTTCTGTTTCTCTTATGCATTAATAACTGTATACATCTGATAAGTTAGATCGCTGCTAACATTTAGCTTCGCTGTGAATTCCCTATAGTGGGTTGAGCAAGTCACGTCTGTTTATTTATCTGCGAAGTAGTATGTGAATGAATGGTAAAAGCGTTATAATTATTGTTTAATAAGGTTATTAAAAGGCGAAGGTACAGTAATCCCCCTCTCTGCTTGCAGAAACCTGATTCTGCGGCAAACCCCATAGCTGTTTCGGGTGAGACTGCAACCTGTGCGCAGGTTGTTGACGAAAGGGCCAACACTGTGGGTCTTTGTTGGTGCGACCTTAAAGGACTAAACCCGGGTCTGCCCTACTGCCCAACAAATTGGTTCCATTGCCGGTTGAACTCAGTACCTTCTCAAGAGGGGTTTACATTGTACCTCAAGGGCTATGTTCTGGAGGCCCTCTGTGAAGGAACTCGATGATTGATTTGCTGAGACTTGTCTGACATTCACGCAGCAAGAGAATATGAATCCATGTCGAAGCGCAAGTGAATTTTTCAAAAATGTATGTTTTTTGTGATGCTTATGAAATTTTCTTTGGTAGTTTCCACATAGAGTTGCACCAGTGGTTGTCTAGGTTAACAGAGAGGAGGACGAACTTTCAAGCTCGACGGATTCCTGTGTGGACCCCCGCAAGGTGGTAAGTTTTTGAATTTATTTAGCTTAAGGATTTAAATACTATTGGCTGAAAAAGGTACATTGCTGTTTGAATCAGACTATTAGTTTCGTCATACTAACATATGTTTGCAAGTAACACTCCCTTCGACGAGAAAAGTTGGTTGCTGCGGAACGGAAAAAGGTATAAGCGATATTTTGACCCCTCTTCCTTAGGTCAGGTTACTGCGTCCACCCCTGTAAACCCTGAAGCATCAGATTCTGAAGAAAACCCTTCGGTTCGAAACTGTCCGGTCACCCTGCAACGCCGCTCCACTACCCCTGAAAGTCCATCGCCGTCTGAGGGTCAACCAGGCTCGAGTATTCCGGCCACAGGCCAGTCTGCCCCCCACCCCCCCCAGAAACTCCATGGCCCAACTCGTTGATGACATTAAACTCCCCATCTTTAAAGGCACGGGATCAAAGGACCCCGAACAGTTCTGGTTTCTCTGCGAAGCAGTATGGAACGCGAAGAAAATTATAGATCCGGATGTGCAAGCCGCGCAGCTCATTACTTCCTTTCGGGACCGGGCTCTGACATGGTTCATGAAATTTTCCAGCAGTCAGAGCCCTACTTTAGGCGAGATCAAGGCGGCCATACTCAAAGAATTTAAGAAGCCTAAATCAGAGTCGTAGAGCATCACTGAATTCAAGGAGATTCAACAGCGGCGTGGCGAATCAGTGTGGGACTTTGATCAGAGATTCAAAGTTCTACTGGACCAAGTCAGCTTTACCATTAGTCCTGCGCAGCAAAAGGAATGGTTTATTGCAGCATTGTTACCACATATCAGAACTCCACTTATGCAACAGAAGGTTTCTAACCAGCAAGAGGCTCTGGAAATCGCAATGAAACTAGAGACTGCCCCTGTCGGAGATGACTCTGGTATTGCTCAAATCCAAGCGCAGCTAGCCGCGATGGCCTTAGAACTTCACGAGATGAAAAAGGGAAAACCTGATCGTGAAGAGGTTTGGTGTACGCAATGTCGGACCGAAGGTCACGAAAAGGAACGGTGCCCTCTGGTAAACAAGTACTTGCAGACCGGTCTGCCGAACCCCTTCCCACCACAAGTTCTCTATTGTGAGCTCTGCAAAATGACAGGTCAGCACCGACCTGAGAATTGTTACCTGCTGCAAAGGTATGGGTAGGGACCTAAGAACTCCTACTGTAATTTTTGCAAATCTGTAGGTCATAATGAGGATGAGTGCCGCACCTATGATGCTTACCGGGTGCACTCTGAAGGACCAAGTAATGATAGTTATGGTTACCAGGGGGGTGCCTCAGGACGAGGTACTTCTGGAGGCCGTGGTGGCATGGCCGGGCGAGGCCGAAGCCAATTCGTGTGTTACAATTGCAACCAATCTAGGAATTTGGCTCGCGACTGTCGAAACCCCACTACGATGTGTCGGTATTGCCGCGCAGTAGATCATGTGATTGAGCAGTGCCCCCAGTTGCTAGCCAAGATTCAGGCACGGCAGACTACCCCTACTCAGAACCTCCAGATGATTTCTGTGGAGACCCGCCCTGCTGCGACCATCAATGTCGTTACAAGAAGTGGAGTTATGACACACGTCCAAGATACGCCAAATCGACCTGCCGAAGCTCTAGTTTGTAAGCCCCCTGAGAAAATCCCTGCATTTGATATCATCGGAGAGAAAGAGACATTCATGGAGGCCAAGAAATATTTTGCTGGGTCGCCACCCCGTGACGTGTCGCTGGATAAAGTAAGTATACTATCTACCTTTTTGCAAAGTTGCCTCAAACTTTTAAGAAATCAAGCTGCAGAACGTCATCGCTTCCTGCGAATCTCTGCAAAGCTGTGGTCGGGACAAAACTGTTCATCGAGTCAGCAGGACTGGCAGGGAAATGCGATTGAATGCTCAGATAGGGGCATATGATATGACCGATGTTATTCTGGACTTAGGGTCCGATGTAAATGTTTTAACCAAACAAACCTGGGAACAAATGGGGAAACCTACCCTTTCCTGGTCCCCTATACAGTTGAGGCTAGCCAACTAGCAAAAGATTGTACCTTTCGGAAGATTCCTGGATCTCCAAATAGATATTGATGAAGTCAGCACCTTCGCGGACTTCGAAGTAATTGAGATCATTGATGACAGGAACCCTTACCCGGCCCTGTTAGGAATTGAATGGGCAATGGAAAATGCTGTGTTGGGCTCTGATCTATTAGTTTTAATCAGAACTTGAATTTAAAATCAATCCGGGTTTGTGAACTTTGAGACACATCCAATTTTAGGACAGAGAAGCTGAACTCAGTTGGAATTTAGCTAACTGAAAATAAATCTACTGACAGAAACTGAGATACTGTAGCTCACAGAGACAAAATCCTCTTACAAGGCTGCTTTCATTGTTTCCTTAAACATACAGTAGTTGGTCTTGTGAAATCATAAAAGATTAAGGCAAAAGTTAATTAAGCAACAAGTTTTTAAAACCTAGGATCAAATTGCAAAATTCTACCAGCGCTGAAAGACAATTATTAATCAATTTCTTTTACAAGATAGTGTTCATGACTTGTAAATGTCTTTACCATTTCTCCATTGGATACTCAGCAATATATAATGAATTAAATCTTAACTCATACCCTCAACGCATTCAGTCTTTGACCATTAAATAAAAACAGAGTTCATCCAATAATCGTTGGTGATGTACAGCACAATGGGATTTGCAATTTGAACCATAAATAGCAAAACAGAGCATCAAACAAAATCAATGAAGAAATTACTAAACCTATGCTGCGATTCATAAACAAGAAACTACCAGGAACACATACCAATGGTTTAATTTAAATGCTTGCACCAAAAGGAATCGCTGTAAACATCAAATTACTGCACCGGCAATGTAAATGTGCTAGAGTTCAACGATGGGGGCCCTCCAAAGCCTTACTCCATGCACAATGAAAGATTTACAGAACTAGGATTTGATATTCATTCACTAGAAAATCTCTTATACAAAAATATCACGCAGTTTGGACTCACAACGTGTTCCTCCTCAAAATCGTGATGCCTTACTTCATTGTCTTGCAATAGATTTATACAAATTCTAAATCGAATTGAAATTGCTATAAAACTGCATCTAATTAAATGCTAGAGCTAATCGAGGTCATCTTCAGGATCGTGGAGTTCCACAAGATCAGGATTGTCCCTTGTTTTGTGTTGAATGCAGAACGGTGGCCACATTTGACTCTGCTTGACTCGACATCTGCACAGGCCACTTCATCTGACTGTTAGATGTTCATCCATCTGTGGACATTAAGGATCCATTCTTGATCTTCCGTTTCCCTCCTAGCTATCCTGTAATTACTCAACCTTGGAGGAAATGCAGGAAGTTAGTACATCCCGTAGTCTAAGTAAAAATCCTAGTTAAAATTCCTAAAAAATTACAAAACTCAATTTATTAATAAGCAAATGACATAATACCTCTTTAACCATGGTTTATAGATGGACTTTAAAGCTTTCTACTCAAAATGGAGGTTTTATGAAGGAAATGAGGGTTATATAAGAGGCAAAAAGGGGTCAAAAACAGTGCCCAACATCTCCCCCAAGAAGAAACTACAGCATGTCCTCATGCCAAAAACTTTGACCCTGTTCAAAACCAAAATTTACTGCTGATTATCCTGCCTTTAGTCTTCAGTCTGTGAGGAGGCATCTGTTGATGCCCGTGATGCATAGAGAATCCTCAACCTTTCATATTTAGCCTTGTAAACTTTCTTCTGTTTGTACCATCTACAGGCCTGCTTGGTGATACGTGTTCTCTGAACTTTTAGCTTCCAATTAGTTTCCCTTAATTTCTCATTCTGTTGTTCAAGTTATTTTAGCTCAAGTTTCAGTCTTTTGATCTTCTTGCTGTTCTTGGAAGCTTTCTTTTTCTTCTTCTTTATTAGGATCTGTTCAGAAGTTGCATCCTCACCAAATTCTTCATGCTCTTTCTCCTCTTCCATAGCCTGCTGTTCTGAGAAGAGAGAATTTGAATCTTTGGGCAATTTTTGTTTGGACTGCTTGTCTTTTTCCTGCTGGTCAAAGAAGAGGTTAATCTTCTTGGTTTGCC
>LPNX010284721.1:317462-354649 GCA_001517045.1 Pseudotsuga menziesii | reverse complement strand
GTTGATTAAAATTAGGCGAAGGGGTGGACTCCAGATATACCCGAGAGTACTTGGAGTATGTCCAAAACTAAACCTTCATAGCTACCCGCAAGGAATATGTGGGATGAATGGAGTCTCTGGGGTTATTGTTCATAATGCACCTGTTAGGGTGTGATAGAGATCGGTGCCCTCAGGTCACTTTTAAGAAGTTCCCGCTTCCATTGGGTATTTTGCCACCGTAATGGTTTGATCTAGGTGTTGGATATTCACCTGATGGTTTGTCAATTTGGGAGAGTGAATCCTAATTATACTAGTCACTTAAGTGCTTTTGATATAGCTTGACTGATCGGACGAACCGCAGCCAAGTGCAGAGAATACACACCGGAGTCTTGTCAATTTTAGTAAATTTTGAGATGTATGTTCTTGTTAAAAAGAAAACCCTCCAGGAACCTCTTTTGGTCCAAGTGGACCTCAATCGGGAAATCAAGGAGGGGTTGATTTTATTATGGTTACTGAAACAAATGATGATAGCAAATGAAACATAAAAAGATAAGCAAACCACAATTTTCTAATCAGACTACCACGAACCTTTCTTCACCTTTTGGTTCAAAAGGAGGCTCATGGGGTAAGTATTAAAGTTACTTTGAAACCAATATAAATGGAATATGGAATTGATTTTAAATCAAAGTATACTACCCTACAAATTAGTACTATGCTATATTGAAAAAAGATGAACGGAAAGCAAAAAATGACACGGACGCAAATCCCCCAAGGGGGGATGGGGAATGGGCTCGAAAGAGCCTATTCATAATTATTTTTATTAAAAGTGGTTACAATATCAACAAAATGATATGATGCCTCTTGATTCTTATACAGAATGAAACCAAGAGCTTACAAAGTGCAAAAATTAAAGATTTCAGTCAAAAAGGGAGACCCCTGGGGGGATTCAGAAGGCCCAAAAGCCACTTTCGAACAGCAGCTCCTCCTATTTTCTGTTATACCTGATAAAAACCAGCAAGATTATTAGACTGAAATATGCCCAAAAGCACTCTGAAAGTACCTTTGGGTCAGCTTACTTTTAACCAAAAAAAGCTAAGTTAAAACTAGTTAAAAAAGGTAAAAATGGAACCAAGGAAAGCAAGCTTTCCTTGGGATCTTGAATTGCCTTTTAGGAAGCCAATATTATGTGCACTGATTGCTATATTTATCTTTTATAACAAAAAACATAAATCTAATGCATGCAAGCTACAAATTCTCTTTAAAATTCCATGCAAAAAGGACGATTTCCCTAAAGCTAGATCTAGAATGCTTATGAAACCTTTTAAGAACAAGATCTAGATTATGGGCTTTGAGAATATAGATCTATGTTAAATTTACTTTAAGATAATAGATCTAAACAATATCAAAGCTGTGAACAAAGTAACCAGGTAGAAGAATTGATTTTGAAGGAGGAAGAGGAGGAGAGAAATGTTGGTAGCCTTGAAGATCCACCGTGGAGCTTTCAAGTGGAATGTCGAGGGACTATGCCTTTGGAAGGATTTGGAGAGAGTGAAGAAGCAAACTAGATCAGCATCCTCTCCAATCTAGGAACCTGCAGCTCAGCTGAAATAAAAAAACTTGCCGAAATACTTGTGAGATCCGATTAGTACGTACACACAGATTCAGAATGACATGCATATAAACTTATAAAACATGCTGAATCTAGATCTCTAAACACGCATCAAAGGAAAGAGATGGCCAATAAACTTATTGAAAAGCACCTTCCTATCAAGATTATAATAAGCTTATTATCAATCTTAGCAATGAATTCACAAGCAATCAGCAAATTATGAACATAGATACATGTTACCTCAGTAAAAAATGGCAATGATCATCCACACATACAATGGCATAACACTGTCTTGCCTCCAATGCTTCTCTTTATTTCAAATGAATAATAACAATAGTACAATAGCAGCAACACCTCAATCCTAGTTCTAACTAGCTTGGAAGAGGAGGTTTATGCTTGGATATATACAAAAAATAGGAGATCCAGCTCAGAGGGGCACAAATCCCAAGGAGATAGACCAAATCAGCTGATGGAGAGTAAATCAATGCAGATCTGAAGCTGAACTGAGCCAGATCTGAGTCTCACTGAGTGCAATTGTCAATCGGAGAGCTGATCTGACTAACACCTCAACCTGTTGACTGAAGCATCCACCAAAACTCATCCAGATGAGCCAAAACATGTGGAGGAGAGAGGGAGGGAAAAATTCCCCATAAAGGATGCTGAAGATCAACTCTGAATATGATTTGATCACCTCCTTCAGTCAAGGATTTGTTAGATCCAGTCAATCTGGTTCAGATCTGACTGATTTCAATCAAATTGGCTGAGAATCCACTGATCTATGATTCTGGATTTGCTCCATTATTCATCAATTTATTAATTAAAATAATCAAGAATTGATTTTTGGGGCTTTCTGACCTGAGTGATGGCAAATCACTCAAAACTAGGAAATAGTGGGTCCATGGGTTTACATGGCGCTCTTAGCTTGAAAATGAGCACCTACATGACTGAAACTAATTATTTGGCCCAATTTTATTACAAAATCAATTTTTCCAATTAAAGTATTAAAAAATAGCCTAAGTTTTGGGAAAATTAAATTTTAATAAAAAACACTGAAAAAATTAAAAAAATAAAAAAGTTGTAAAAACCTAGGGGGACTTGGACATGTTCATATGACTCGACCATGATGCCTAGCATGTTTATACATTGACACATAGACTTTAATAACCTCAATAGGCCTAAATGCCAAGCCGACCACCCCAACTTTGGAGGTATGGAGTGAAAAACTCAGAAATTATCAATCGTTTATTCAACAACCAATAATAACCAAGGGAAAAAACACCTTGGGCTGATCGGATTGACAAATAAAGTCTAAGAGACCGAGTCTTTTACAGACACTATCATGCTAGAACATTTATTACAATTCCTCCATGGGGTATGAACATGTGATATAGTACAACAAAGCTTCCCAAAAGTAAGACTGAAGGTCTTCTGAAGTCCGAACAAGTTATCCTTGTCCGGTTCACCAGGCTCACTTGATAAAAAACCACTAAGTACAACTTAGGTGGTAACAAATCTCTTGTTTTAGAGATAAAAACTAATGAGAATAAACTAAACATGTGAATTTATTCAATTTTTGAATATAGGTATTGCTGGAAGCGAGGACTATGAGAGCATCTTAGGAGTGCATGTTGACATGTGACTGTCCTGAAGAGCTCAGAATGAACAGTAATGAAAAAGGTGCTAGTGAGACTGTGAAGTTCCTAGCAGCCGAGACAAACCATGTGGGGAGGCACCATGGTTGAGAGTTCTAAAATACACTGGAGACACTAATTGTCATGACCAAGAGGGATTGGTCCAGCATTCATGGTGAAGTGAAAGAGGCTGAGAGCATGAAAAGCCATAGCGGTAGTGTGGATTCCAGGATGGAACAAAAAAAAGAGGGGAAAAACTCTTGCTACTCTCTCTTTCCTTTTGATTATATATATATTCATTGTGAACACAAAAGATTGTTGAATGCATGTATGACTGAAAATGGAATGTGTGTATTTGCTTAAAGTAAATTGTGAATGCTGGAATGATTAATTCCCTGCCCAAGAATGGACATTAATGAGCTCATGTGCCTGTTGGGAAGGCATGAAAAATATGAAAGTATCCTTGATGAGGCTTGGACTGTCATGCCAATTGGGCAATTAATTGACTGATTTTAATGCCTATATTATGCTTGGTCTAACAGAATTTCAATGATGCATTTCACAGGTGAGAAAGGTGAAATCTAGTGGTGCACATTGATCATGGTAGCAGACCAAAAGTCGCTGGACTTGGCTGGAAGTCTCCTCCAAATGATTGCCAGGACCCAAGAGAATCTTGGAGAGATGCTCAAGATACAGAAAAGGCAAAATGAGATGAACCACCAGATTTTGCAAGAATCTATTGGTTTACAAAAGGAGGTCAAAAGCCTTCTGGGAGCAATCCATAAATGCAAGGGAAGTGGATCAATGATGGGACATTCGTCCAAGCGATTCGTTAAGAAACGGTCCAGGCAAGAAGACTCAAAGGAAATTGAGTAGGTAAAGATGAGGCAGCCAGTGAAATGTTGGAAATACAGAGGACATCATTTACGCCAGGACTGCCCAACAAGGGAACATAAATAGGGCAGCAATGATAAAGTTCCTAGACTTGGGGATGAGCCGAAAGCTAAGAATATCGTGGAAGCCGAGGGGCTTGGTTCTGAAAGTTCAAAGTAAATAATTGAACGTCGGACAGATTTGCAAATTTTGAAATTTTGGATGTGCAAATTGTATATGTATTCCTATGTATTGGAACACCGAGGACGATGTTATTCTAAGGGGGAGGGGATTGTGATGTCCCTGGTTTTGACCCCGGTTACATTAAAAGGTACATGATGTATATATTGTAATTAATCATGGTGAGGAGCTAAAGGAAAAAGCCCCACCATTGATTTGGTTGTGTATGTTTTGGCAAGAGGGATCATTACCGATGGTATATCATGCTACCCGACACACTATAGTATTGGCATCATGTAAATATGCACATCAATTAAAATAAACCTACAGCCAACTACGACGGTGCAATGGTAAATGAAAAGGGCATGATTCCTAAGGTTAAGGGGGGGTTTTCCAACCCAAGGGGGTCATTGGGAGTTCACCATGTGTCGGGCACCCATGTAAACCTCTGCTGTCTGTTAGTTGGGAGCGGTTATGGCTGGGGAGTGGTGGGTGGCAGGATTGCTAGTCTTTGCTCCATGAACACTCCACCAGCAAGCTCGCTCTTCCTCACGGGAGCGGGGGGGGGGGGGGGGGGGGGGGGGGGTAGAGGGACGATCACCATTCTCTCCCACTTTTTCCACTCTTCCACTCATAGTTTTGTTCTTTCTCCCATGGTGAGTCGTTCTGGTTATTGTCATGCAGAAAGAGATTCTGCTTCCTCTCGCACCGTTGGGGTTCTCCATCGTGGTTTTGTCTGAGCCATCTCGTGCAGGTAGGGGTCTACTTTGTTCTTCCTTCTCTCACCGATTTCTGGTCAGGGGTCTATTCTTCCTCCCATTCCCATAAGGGATCACTTCTCCCTTCTCTCATTATCATACTATGTAAGCCATTCATGCTCAGGGGCTGTGGTTATGTGTGTTACCCTCACGGATAGGGGTCTGCGTACTTGTTCTCCCTTGTATAGGATTGAGAATCGGACTTCTCTCCTGTTTGGGGACTGTGTAAGGATGCTGCCACTTCATGGTTGAGACAAAACTGGGGCTTTTTCCCATGATTTGGCAATTTGCTGTGGTTTCCCTCCATTGTTCGTGGCTTGTTGTAGTTTTCCCCCACATTGTTTGTTGCTGTGAATGCAATCATATTTTGGTTGCCGCCGAGTTGTTTTGGCCACGCTAGGGCCAAGAACAATTCTGAAACATCTTGTTTGACCTGAGCTGTGTTCACCTTTTCGTTTGGGTTGTTACCCTCTCATCTTTGTTTTCTTCACAGAGCTGTGAACTGATTGTTTTACTGCGGTATGAAGTGGGTGGTCTTCGGACTGTTTAGAGCAGGATCAGAGGCTGGGTATGCTTGAGAAACCTAGCATTGGGATCCACTCAGACCGAATTAGACTGATGGCCTTCTTCTCCACAACCCTTGAAGAGTATTGGAAAGGGAAGTCATGGCCTCAGGGACTGCGAAGCAGACAAAGGACCGATTCCTGGTGTTGGATGTGTGGATGTATTAGAAGTCAGGTTAGTTCTGGTATGGGAACCCTTAGTTCTCCATTGAGACCACCAGCTTAGCATTGAGCCTTTCCTAGCTCCTTGACGACCTGATAAACTCATCCGTGTTGACTTGGCCGTTTTGTGTACCTTGGCTACGTGTAAGCCTGCTTTGACCGTTACTCCTTGAGGAATCATGGCCAGGGGGTGGCAGTGTTGCTAAGAGATTGATGAGCACACTGGCCTATGGTTGGGTGGAATGTTGCAACGACATAGCTTGTTACGGGACGAATTCTTTTTAAAGATGAGTATTCTTGACTATTTCATCTCTGCATTTATATTTACTGATTTATGAATATGATGAACATGCGGTATGCTTAAGTGAATGTATGTTTGCTTTCGCTATGTATATGAAGGATTATGCATTCTAGTGTGTTTTATGTTTTAAGCTTTATATTTCAGCATTATATGCCTGTTCATGTTCATGGGGCTATTTTCCCGTATGTTTGGTGTTAGTAGCGTCCTCTTCGCTGGTCAGAGGGTCGGGGACGTTACATGCTTTACAGTCTAGGCCGCTTCACATAGAAACCAGTATTGTTCAGGATCCTCAGTCCTGTTACCGTGAAACAAAGGTAACTTTACATCATCACTCGCCATCCTGGGCCTTGTTGCTACGTTCGTTGATCCGCTACTATTAGTGTGCTGATGATACGCCGAACGATTTGGTGTCGAATTGGTATTTCTGGGCCTGAGTGCGGCGTAGTGCATGGAGGGGTGGACATGTTGTTGCTCTAGGTTGGTATTTCCTTGGGCTCGGGTGTATCCTAGTCGTCTCCTTTGTTGTTGCAAGGTCGTTTTGTCCCTTGTCATATTCTTTCGTAGCTTCTTGTTCCAGTCACAGCAGGACTCTCCTCAGTCCTTTGCCCCTTCTCTTGCCGAAACCTTACCCCACTTTGCAGAATACCACACTCATCCTCAACTTCCCTCACAGTTTCATCGTAACTCCCATCCATCTACCCCATATCATTCCATCCAACCCTCGTCTCCGTAATACCCACAACCTCCGCATACTAGGGCTCTACTTGTTGGAGTTCATCTTTAATATGCCATTTTTAGAGATGATCATTTAATCGACACTTGCAAAGACAACAAAAACCTACATCTTGGTCCTTTGAAGAATTCCCTTTTTGCGTCGCTATAAGAATTGACAGTGTCGACCACGAACTCAGTGATTTAACCTTCCAAGATGCTGTCAAGCCACACTTTGACAGCCCTTGATGCTATGCTTGTAACACCCCGGTTTTGACCCTATTTTGTATTAAATATATATGATGAAAATATTGTATGTTATCATGGAAAGGAGCTCAAGTCCAAGGCCTTTCCATTGATTGATGTTTGTGTATAGGTGATCAAGGATGATGCCTACGAATTATGGTGGTAAGTCAAGCACATTATTTAATTTTGGACATCATATAAATATACGATTTAAATTAAAAACCAGAACCAACTATGTCAATGCAACAAATAATGAGATGGTGGCATGATTTCCCGAGGAACAGGGAGGGGGAATGTTTAACCTTGAGCCATGGGGGAAAAACCAGGTGTCAAAAGAAAACACCCAAAAAACGTATGCCCATTTTCTCATGCAATCACATTTCATCTTCCCTCACGTTTTGGGGAGTGGGGGACGTTTTTTTTCTTTTATCCTTCTTTCACCCAGACGTTTTTTTTCCTTTCTGTTTTCTCACACAACTGATTTTTCTTGAGTTTTTATCCTTCATTTGGCCATGCGTTTCAGATTTTTTTTTCTTTTTTTTACAGGTGTGTGCATGTGCATTCAATCATTGGGCTCTCAGCAAAACATTGTGGTCCCTTTTTCTGATCATTCGCTATTCAATTCTATGGATGTGTGCTGTATGTTCGTGCTATTTTTTATTGGTTGAACTGTGTTTTGTCCTGAGTTTTTCATCTGTGGTTCCCTGAGTACTGTGCACAATGGTCTCCTCTGTCACAGAGTGAGTGAAATCCTGTTTTGCTGTGTTGACATTGTGGTTTGTTGTGTGTGCATGTTTTTCCTTGGTCTAAATCAGTTTGGAGTGGAATTGTGTCTGAACTAGCTTGAAAAATCTAGTGTAGGAAGGAACCTCACAAATAGATCTAGAGGGGCTGGTTTTCTTCTTTGCACACCCTGAACAACACTAGAAGGGAAGGCATATCCCAAGGGACTGTGTAGCAGAGAAGCGGATGCTTCCTTGTGTTGGGTGTGTAGATGTTTTAGGAGCGAAGCCTAATCTAGTGCAGGAGTCCACAACTCAGTGGTTGAGCTCACTAGCTTTGCAATTCAAGTTTTCCAGTTCCTTTGCAGACTGATAAACCCATCTGTTAGTTGGCTTGGCTGGTCCTTAATGAGAATGATGGCTTGACTGACTGCAGCCTGATAAACCCAGCAGTATATTGGTTTGTTTGTTTATATCCTGATAAACCCAACTGTGTTGGCTTGGCTGAGTTTGGTTGTATTCTTGGCTATGTGTGAGCCTGCTAGTATCCCTTACTCCTTGTGGGAATCATGCCCAACTCAGGGGTGGCAGTGCTGCTAAGAGATTGATGAAAACACTAGCCTATGGTTGGGTGGAATGTTGCAGTGATGTAGCTGGTTGGAGAACAAATTCTTTCAAAGATAAGTATCTATGTGTTAATCTTTGCAAATTGTATTTGCTTCATGAAATATGATGAACCTGTTTAATGCGTTGAATTGATAAATTGATTCCGTTGTATAATTGAAATTGTATGAATCTATGTATGTTTTGTTCAATGCATTTTTAAACTAAGTTATGGTGCTTAGATGGCCGGATTGGTGATGGCATGAATGATCAAATATACCGAAGACTTATGCTAGCAGGATTGAATTTTTGCAGAAATTTCCTTCCGCAGGTTTTCCTTTTCGCAACTTGCGGTATGTGGGATGAGGAAGCAACCTTCTGTAAACCCTGTTCCCCACATATTTTCCTTCTGCATCTCACCTTCCACATGCAGGATGCGGGATGCGGTGTCACAATCACTATTTATGCAATGACCTATTCCGCATGCAGGATACGAAATGCGGGATGATGGACCAAAATTTTCATATTTCCTCGTTCCCGCAAATTCAAGTTTCCGCACCATTGATTTTTGCGGGATTGATTCTTCGCCGTTGATCTGTTTCCATATGCGGAACAAATTGTGACCGTTGATTTTAGTTGTGAGCCTTCACCGCCATTCGATCTCCTCTGATATTTTCTTCATGGATCATCGAATGGATCATGGACAGGACCAATTTATCTGCTATTGGGAAGTTGGAGGAATTTTTACATAGAGTTGAATAGAATGAGCTTTGATGTAAATGCATATTCATCAAATGTGTGGGACTATGGTCGCATTTCTCCCTGAGGCAAGAGGGAATGTGATAGTCTGGTATCAGAGCTACTGGTTGTGGCTCTAGGGCCTAAATGGGCCAAGTTGAACAATTAACAGTTCTGTTGGTAAATGGTTTCAAAATATTGTTAAGCTACGTAGCAAGGAAAATTTCCATGGGTAGTGGGTAAGTGGTTTCGATTTTGAAATTATCTAACAATTTCATTTATTAACACATTTTGCAAAACTATAGTTGCAAGGAAACATTCTAGATCATGTCATTCGGTAAAATTGGTTTGGCTGAGCCATGAGAACCGACATGTGTGATGATGCACAGAACCCCAATGAATATGAGGAAGATGCTATGGGGGAAAATGTCCAAATTGGAAATGCTGAGACAGATTCTAATGGGAGGAGGTTTCAAGATACTCCTCCATATTTTTCCACCACCATGAGAAGCTTAAGGGTGGAGATGCAAAGTCACAGGACAGACACTGAAAGATTGGTTAAGGTGCTGGAGGAGAAGAATCAGCTGAATGCAGCCATGTTGGAGAGTTTGACATACATTCAGAGGTGAACTCTGGCAATCGAACAATGAGACAAGAAGGAATTAAGAACACTGCTAGAAGAAGAAAGAGATCTCCTAGAGGGTCATCTGAATCTGAAGGATCCACTGGTGGTTCATGTTCTTCTTCTCACGAGAATAAGAGAAAGAGGCGCTACTAGAACCATTCACGTGATTAATTTAGGAAGGAAAGGCGTCCTACCTTCAATGGTGAGATAAAGAATGGTCAAGAAGTTGAAGCTTAGCTTCTTGGGATGAGGAAATATTTCCAAGTCCAAGACTATTAAGGAAATATGAAGGCTAGAGTATCCATCTTAAATTTGATTGGAAGAGCATCCATATGGTGGGAGCACTTCAGGCAAGTGAAGAAGATTAATGAAAGGCAGATTGTGTGGAAACATTTCTAGAAGTATTTCAAGTAGAATAACCTCTCTGACATGTACTATGATGATAAGATCAAAGAATTCCATGAGTTGAGATTGGGACAACAGACCATGGAAGAGTATGCAAACAAGTTCTTGGAGCTGTTGAGGAATGTCAGGTACATCAAAGATGAAAAAGTAAAAATTCAGTGTTTTTTGAGTGAATTGCCTCAGTCTTACAAAGACAGAATTGAGTTTTATGAACCTATAACTCTGGAATAAGCGATAAGGAAAGCTAAGTATTGCTATGAGAAAAGAAAAGGAAAACTTGATTATCATAAGACATGGAAGGAAAAGAAGAATGAGAAGTATGACGAAAGGAAGAAAGGTTTCAAACCTTCTAGCTTCAAGAATCAGCAGAAGCAACCATCCCAAGTAGAGAAGAATCTAGCTAGAGCGGTGGGAGATGAGCCAAGAGATCCACAATAGAACAGAGCACCACTCCAATGTTGGAAATGTGGAGGACCCTAGATGCACATGTATTTCCCACTTGAGAATGAGAATGCAAGGTCAACTTACAACATTCAGTAATTAGAAACAGTGGGTCAAGTAGCAAGGGTCATCCCTAGAATCTATGCAGGACTAGAGGACTGCCATGCAGATCACCTGTCAACTATGGTTGAAGTTGCAGGTAAGATTTTTGAGCAATCTGTTTCTATTTTTATTGACCCTGGTTCTACTAATAGTTACATTTCTCTTACAGTAGTGGAGATTTGTGCTTTGAAGAAAGTAAAGCACATAAAAATTGTGGTTAGTTCAGCTAGCCACTGGAACTAAGAGAAAGGTTAGTGAAGTAGTGAAAAAATGTCCATTGGTGATGAATGGATTGGTCACGTGTGTAGATCTGAATGTTATACCACTTGGTTCCTATGATGTTCTAATTAGAATGGTTTGGTTAGAATCCCACAGGGTAAAGCTTTGAGTATTATAATAAGGATTTTGAATGCATGGATGAAGAAGGGAACCCAATAGTTGTAAGAGGCATTCCAAAGGTGATTTCTGTGAGGCAGATTTGAGCAATGCAGTTGAAGAAGTTTTGTAGGAAGGGCTGTAGAGTGTATACAACTCATGTTGTAGAGGCAACATAGAATGAAATTATTAGATTGGAGGACTATCCTATATTACAAGAATTTAGGAATTTTTTTCCTGATGAGATTCCAGGTCTTCCTCCAAAGAGGGACATTGAATTCATAATTGAACTTATGCCAGGAGCAACACCAGTGTCTAAGCAACCTTATAGGATGAGTACACCAAAAATGCTAGAGATGAAGAAGCAGTTGCAAGAGTTATTGGAGAAGAAGTATATCAAGCCGACTGAGTCTCCTTGGGGAGCACCAGTTATGTTTCTGAAGAATAAAGATGGTACAATCAGATTATGTATTGATTACAGACAACTAAATAAAGCCACAATGAAGAAAAAATATCCCTTGCCTAGAATTGATGACCTCTTTGATCAAATGAGAGGAGCAAGGGTATTTTACAAGATTGACTTGAGGTCTGGCTACCATTAGGTGAGAATCAAGGATGAGGACATTAATAAGACAACCTTTAGAACAAGGTATGGAAATTATGAGTTTGTAGTGGTACCATTTGGTCTCACAAATGCACCAGCTACATTGATGTGCCTTATGAATAGTGTCTTGAATAGGTACTTGGACAATTTTGTTTTTGTTTTCCTTGATGACATTCTTATTTATTCTAAGAATGAGGAAGAGCATGAAGATCATCTAAGATTGACATTTTGTTGTAATCTCACAGATCACATAAGGTTACCAATAATACAAACTAAAACATATATATAAAACAGAGACAAGAGATAAGAACAAATAGGTGAATAAAAGATTATATGAATGAGTCCATACAACACAGAGAACTGAATTGAGTTCTCATCTGGCTCAACAGCCTAATATATATGATTACAGAAAAGTTAAAAAAAAACTACCTGTCGGTTCGGTGAACCGACACGACCTTAGGTGGCCGACCTAATCTCTAGTTTGGTCGGCTATCCTTCAAGTCGACTTATCGACTTGCTCCTTCTACATCTCCCCCACGAACAAAATGTTTCTTCATCCCGAAGAAAAAAGGAGGTACAAAATTCCTCTGGTTGATCTCAATAGTTATTGTGGTGGACTGTGAAGTCTGATGGTCGGTCTTTTCTGTACGCAGACTTCTACAATGGCTGGGGTAGTGACTGCGAGGTGATGTTGGAAATCTGTCCAGCTCTGCAAAATTTTCTGGATGTCGATGGTGAGTGTGGTCAAGCCTGATAAGATCGACATCTTCTTTGAAATGGAGACTTCAGCTATCCTCTCCATGTTGGGACCCATGAACTGGTCCTTCTCCTCTGTAGTCTCGATAAGTTGTTTCATCTGCGGGAAGATGATGTTGAATTTCTCTAAGTTAGGGAGAGCTTGTTGCACCCACTGATGTGCTTCCCTTTCTAGTTTCTGTAGTTTGGCAGTTTCAAGCACTATCTGTTCTTCTATTTTCATTTTGAGTGCTTCCTCAGTGGTTTTTCTGCTCTCTAATGCTTGAATCCCTTGTCGAGTCTGCTAATAAACTTTCTCGTAGTGATTAGGCCAGTCTCTTAGTACTTCTTTAGTTACGACAAACTCCTCCATATGATCTTGTAGCACTTTATAGGCTTCAGAAAATGCAGTGTGTTGTGCCATTAGGAGTCGGGCAGTTTCCTCTTTTTGTTCCTCCTTTGTTTCTTGAATGTGAGTTTGGAGTTTTGACACCATGCTCTCAAATAGCTGATACGCCCTTTCGAGCAGTTTGTCTGTGTCGACCTCTATGGGGCTCGGCATGACAGACTGGGCTAGATTCCTGCATTTCTCAAAAAACTTGACCTGTTCTGTGTTTTTGTCATTGAGTTCTTTATTTATTTGCTCACTCCTTTTCTTTGCTTCACATGCTAGGGTCCTGAGGAGTTGTCCTAGCTCTGTGTCGGTCAGGGAGCTTGCATCCTTCAATTTGATTTGGACCTTTGAAGCTTGTCCATGATGCTCCTTCTTCTGTTTCTCCTTCCTCTTATTATGCTTTTCTTTATCTGCTTCCTGTGTACCTGCAACAGTTGAGGTGGGATATTTGGTTTGTGGAATAGAGGCCAATGGTTTATCTGGTTGGGGAGGTGGGATGACTACCTCCTCTGGTTGTTTGGATGCAGTTGGTTGTGGTGGGCCTTNGGGGGTGGTGGTGGTGGTGGTGGTGATGGAGTGGGCGAATGGTTGGGGGTGATTGGTTTGGGGGAAGTATGGGTGAGTGGTGGTTTGTCGGGTCGAGGGGGCGAGTCTACGTCAGAGAACATTTGGTTAATTTGTCAAGTTATGTCCTCCTCAGTTTCTTCTCCTTCAGTTGGTGCAGTGGCTGGTGGGTCGGCTTGGGGTACGGGTACGGTCGGTGTGATAGTTGAGGGCCGACGTGCAATCACTTTAGCTTCCTTGTCGGGATTTCTTTCGAAAGTCGACGTAATGGTTGCAAAGGTTCTGGACTATGTGTCCTGTATAGGTTGGTATCCTCCGGTTGTGAAGAGAGGTGATTTTGTCAAGATCTTCTGTGCCGACATAAACAACTTAGGAAGTTTCTCAATAAAATCCTGCAAATCCCTATCTTTGTCGAATTTTGATTTCACCTCCTTCGACATCACACATTTACATAAGTCGAGGGGGCTGACTGACTGTGGTGCTGGTACTTGTTCCTCGGTTATTTTCGTCGGTGATGGGGGTGGTGGCGTCGACATAAGATCGACAATGTTTTCAGGCGTCGGCATAGTCTTTGCTTTCTTCGGTCGACCTGCTTGTGCCCCTACGTCGACAAATCGCTAGAACTGGGTTTTGATCGGCACTTTATTTGCTGCGGCATCCTCTATGATGTCGAGGGACATGGCTACCAATTCTTCTTCGTCTTTTGATGAGTCAGCAAAAATAAGCTTGCGCTTACCTTTACCTTGTTGTTGTTGTTGTGTTTTGAGCTTCTTCCTAGCCGCTGCTATCTCTTTTGACAATTTTTGAATAATTCCTTTTGTAACAGCATACTCACGGTATTCTGGCTTTGTCTCCCCTCCTGGTTCCTGTGTCGGGGCGACACTTTCTGCTGCTGGAGGAGTTATCTGCTGCTAAGGTTGCAGCTTTGCGGTCTGGGGTTCTGCCCTTTTTGTGTTTGGAGGTTTGATGGTTATTTGCAGTCGACCGGTGTCTCCTCCAACACAAATGTGCTGATATAAAGGTTGAGCTCATAGTCTTCCTCTTTTTCCTAGTCTGTGAGCAGCTCCTCAATCGAGATGTCGATCTGCTTTGCTGCTGCTGATATTGGTATTTTTGTTTTGGCCTGTCGAGACAGTTCCTGAAAGATCTGGTCGACAGATGGATAGTAGTCGAGGGCTTGGGTGTTTGAATTGTCGCCCTGCATGTACTACACCGAGGTATGGTCGAACTCCAGTTGGATGTGGGAGTTCATTGGTAGATTTCTTCGGATGTTTTGAGGCACCCTCCATCTAGTCATGCGGACTTTGAGCTGTTGGAACCAGTTCTCCAGCAGTACTTTCCCACACTCAATCTCATGCAAGGTTCCCTGTTGGGAGAATGGTTTAAATCTCCACATGTCGAGCTTCGACGATTCCCGAAAGATTGGACTCCCCTCTGGGAAGATGTGCTACATGACAATCCATAAGATTAGGGAGGGGAACTTGATGATTCCCCCTGTTTCTTGACATATTTCACAGATGATATTCACCATGTTGGCGACATATTCTGCCCATTTGTATATTCGTCCATCGGTGGCAATAGTGTCGACAGTTTCTAGCATGTCTAACTTAAGGTCGTTGCCTCGACCTGCCAGCGTGAGTGTTATTGTAATTATTTTGGCCACAATCTGTGGCGTTCAGGTTGTGATTTGGCTAATCATCAACCCCTTCGAGTTCTTACCCGAAGATGACTCAGTGAGCTCTTCGACCGGTCCTTCTTTGATTTCGATTGGTACGGGGTTTCCTTCATTAGAGAGACCGGTCAGCTTGGAGATGACTTCTCCAGAGATGTCGACTGGCTGGTCGAAGTAGAACCGGCCATTGTGATATCGACTGATGATGAATTTGACAGCAGTTTCCTTCATGCCACCAAAGCTGGCCATAAGTGGTGCGTTGGCATAGGAAAAGATAGTGCTGTGTTTGATTTTCTCTGCTGCTTGAGTGGCCTTTTTGTTGACAAAGGCCCAATCTTGCATTTCGGTCCATAGTTTTTTCCATGAGTCTTCCTGTACTTTGGCGTTTTTTATGTTTTTCAACCTGCGGACTAAAGGTGTATCCGCAGCCTGTATTTGCTTGGCTTTGGTGGAGGTTCTAGTTTTTTTGGGTGCCATTGTGTCAGTTTGGTGGTCGGTTTCAGTAAGGGGTTCTCGGATTTTAGTCGACTAAATGCTCTGATGCTCTCTCTGTTTGGATTGCGGTGAATAATCCTTCGGTGATCTAGTATTTATAGGCGATGGGGTGGATGTGTGCGTCGATGGGTGTATTAATGGCGGATGTGATGTTCCAGCTGGAGTAATTGAGTGTGTGTTAATGGTGGATTTCTTTTGGTGCTCGATGTCATGAATGTGCGATGGGACTTTCGAGGTCGTAGATTGATGTCGGTGATGAGAATGGTCGATGGGAGTGGTCGGTCGATGAAAATGGTCGATGGTGTTAGGTCGATGGTCATGATGGTGAGTTCCTGTCATAGTTTTCTGTAAGTGCAGTGTTTTTTTGGTTTTTTGAATTTTTTAAGTTTTTATGGATTTTGATTGACGGTTATGGTCGTTATATGATTTGTTTTTTGAATTAGTTTCTGTAGCATTTTAGTCGAGCTCCATTAACGAGCTTCTGAAAGACTATGCCCTGTAACGTCCTTAGTCGGACTGATCGGTTGGGATGTATCTCTTCGACAACGTATGGTCCCATCCATTATGTGTGGAGCTTTTTAGGTTTACCTTTGACCCGACTATTGTATAGTAGAGCAAGGTCTCCGATTGACAAGTTTTTGTTCTTGATCTTGCGGGCATGCCATGCTTTCTATTGTTGCTTCTGGATTTCTTGGTGTTGTATAGCCATGAGTCGGTACTCTTCCAGCTTGCTGAGTTGAAATAATTGGTCATTCCTTCCCTGTTCGACATCGACATGTAGTATTTCTGCAATAATAGGTGTTTGTTGTCGGAAGTGTAGCGGAATTACTGCTTCTTGTCCATAGACTAGTCAAAAAGGAGTTTGGTCGGTCGATCGTTTATATCCTGTTCTGTATGCCCATAAGACTGTAGGTATTTTCTGATCCCAGTCGTCCTTATCAGCATTACATATTTTGGTTAGTCCTCTTGTTAATGTTTTATTGAATGCTTCAACTGGTCCATTCGACTAAGGATAGTATGCTGTACTCCGATGATGGTCGATGTGGAATTGGTCGGTTAGGGTTTTGATGGTTCTATTGACAAAGTGTGTCTCCTTGTCGCTAATTAGGGTTAGTGGCCATCCAAATCTAGTGATGATATTCTCATAGATAAACTTAGCAGCTATCTCACTAGAACATGTGGCGACTGGTTCAACTTCTACCCACTTAGTGACATATTTGACTGCAGTAATGATATACCTTGCACTTGTCCTTTTCGCTGGTATAGGAAATGGTCCTATGAAGTCTATGGCCTAGATTTCAAATGTCAAACTTGGGGTTTACTGATATCAATGACATTTCTATGCTAGGTAGAGGTCGACCTAGTCGTTGACATCTGTCACATAGACTAACAAAGTTTTTGCAATCCCTATGAAGTGTCGGCCACCATAATCCTGACTGTTGGATTTTCTTCGCAGTTGTGTCTGCTTGAAAATGTCCTCTGGTAGGTCCATAGTGTGCTTCATGCATAATGTGGTCTCATTCATGTTCTAGTACACACCTTTTGAGGATGTCATCTAATCCCATTTTGTATAAAAATCCATTGATGAGACTGTATGGTGCATCCTTCATAGCTAAGATCTGCTTTTTCTTGGTGTTCATACCTTCTGGTGCATGTCCATCTTCTAAGAACTGAACTATTTCTTCTAATTCAGCTGGGACTGCTTCTATCCAAAATAAATGTGCATTAGGTAAGTCATCGTCGACTCCTATCGGTTCTTCTCCTGTGTCGATTTGGGATAAATGGTCGGGACATACATTTAACTTGCCTGGTTGGACAATGACTTCAAACTCAAATTCTTGGAAGAGAAGTAGCCATCGACAAATCCTTCCATGATGTAGTGGTTTATTGACGAGATACTTTAGAGCCTGATGGTCAATATAGAATATAAACAGGTTAGCTAAGAGATAATGTTGATATTTTTGTAGGGCAAAGCCCATTCATAGGGCTTCTCTTTCTATTGTCGAATAGTTTCTTTCAGCCTTATTTAACTTTCTGCTACTGTAAACTATAGGATAATCCATTCCATCATCTCCTGGTTGAGTTAGGATTGCTCCTATCGTGAGGCCTGATGCATCAATATGAACATGGAATTTGATCGACCAGTTTGGAAAATTTAGGATTGGTGCTTTCAATAGTTTTCTTTTTAGTTTTTTGAATGATATGTGGCATTCCTCTGTCCATTTAAACTCTTGATCTTCTCTTAATAGTTCTTCAAGAGGATAGGTCATATTTGAATAATATCTTATGAATTTTTTGTAATAGCCTGTGTGGATAAGTAACACCCTGACTTGTTTTGGGTTTATTGGTGGTTTTAGGTCGAGGATAATTTTGATCTTTGCAGAGTCAACCTTAATGCCTTCCTTACAGACAATGTGCCCTAATAATATCCCTATGGGGGTCACAAATATGCATTTATTTGATTTTAGGGATAGTTGGATCTGTTGACATCTCTCCAACATAAGTCTGAGCCATATGCAATGATACTTTAACATGGAATATATTGTCTAATTGTCAAAGTATACTGCCATGGTCTTATAGAAATATTCTTGAAATGTTTTGACAACAATTCGAGAGAACACTGCAGGTGCATTCCTTAATCCAAAATACATAACTTTGTAAGCAAATGAACCAAATTCACACACAAATATTGTCTTCTTCTGGTCTTCTTTAGCGATTGGTACTTGGTTATAGCCTGAGAATCCATCTGTAAATGAGTAGCATTCATGTCCTGCGACTTCATTCAAGATTTCATCTGCATAAGGGGTTGGAAATGGGTCTGTCAGTGTTACTTTGTTTAGTTCCCTGAAGTCGACACAAATTCTTAGTCTGGTCGGGTCATGTTTCTTAGGTTGTACAACCATTGGACTTGCCCATTCTGATTGGTCGATAGGGTAGATGATGCCCGCTTCCAACATGTTATCAATTTCCTTTTTGACTATCTCCTTGTATTTGTGAGCTAGTTTATAAGGACTTTTCTTCACAGGTCGAACATCAGGTTTAGTATCAATTTTCATCTCTCCCATTTCATGGACTAAGCCTTTTAGGTCTTTGTAATCTCTAGCAAATACATCTTGGAACTCCTTTAATAAGTTCACTATCTCTGTGGTCTGTTCTTCGCTCCAATAGTCACCAATCTTGGCCATTTTTGGTTGATCATCATTTGAGATGTCAAATTCTTTAGTTTTGACTTTAGTATCTAGCCACTCTGGTGCTTTGGTTTCATTGATCGGTTGACTTCCTTCTTTGAACTGTGAGAATGTGGCAGGGAAGTCGGCTGCAGTCATTCTGTCGGTATCTTGTTTTTCAGTTGTTTCGACTTTCAAGATTGTAGAAATAGGTTTAGTCGTTTCGACATGGTTGTATTTCCATCGAAAGCTTTTTTCTTCTGTGTTTTCGTTTTCTAATTGTAATCTTGTCGACTGTGGTTTCGACCTTGTTTGTATATTGTTACATTTCCTTGTCTGTTGGTTATCTTGTAAGGGTTTGTTTTCGGTCGGCTGGATAAATTCTTTAATTTGTTTTGTTGTTTTGACCAAGTTTTCATTTTGTGGTATAAAGTTGAAATCTTTAATAAAATTTTCCTTGAGTTCGTGCCATAAGAAGGTTTCACCTCTAGCTTCTTCCATCTTATACCATTTGTTTGGTAAGTCGACGAGGGTTGATGGAAACAAGTGTGGCCATGCTCGTTCATATTTGTATCCAAGTCTTCTCCACTCCTTTTCACAGGTTTTGATATGATCCTTTGGGTTCTGTCCTTGAGTGAATACAGGTATCTGAGCTTGTTGGGTTAACTTATTTCCTCCAAACCTTTTGACAAAATAAGTCGAAGCAGTTGTCTGGGTCTACAGTCTTTTCTGATGGGTATCCCACCATCTAGCAGCTTGTCCCGTAAAAGTTTCGACTAGGCTTTGAAGTCGGCCATGTTCACCAATATTTTTGGACACTTGCTCGACATGCATGACTGGTGATTCCATTTCCTTATATCTTGGTAGCTATGTAGTATTTAGGTTGGTAGGTTTTAAGGTAAGGTGTTCCCTAATTTTCTTCTCAAAGATTTTTGGGACAATGGACACTATGAAGCATTGTTGGGTGGGCTTTTTCTGCACTTTTTGCATAGTCCAGCACCCTCTTGCTTGTGTTTCGTAGTTCTCGATCTCCCAATCATATAATTCGACATCTGAGTTATAACCAACTGAGTCTTGGTTGCCTAAATGAAGTTCTCCATGGATATTTGGTTCTGTGTAATTTGCATTGTTTTGGATCGGTAGAGTTGTAGGACATCGACTTCTTCATCAATAGGTTCAGTCCAAGGTTCCCCTTGAGATGGATGAATGGGTACGATGAACTTTTGTCCATTTCCTTTTAATTTGATTCATTCCTTGTCCAGGGATATGGATGCTTTTATCTTTCTACCCCAAGGTCAACCAACTAACGCTGGGAATTAGGAACTGGATCCTTCCTTTGGGTCAATGATTTCAAAATTGACCTTGGTCGAGATTCCTTTTATAGTCGTGTCGATGTTTTTCCAAACTCCAATGGGCTCAATTAGGCCTTGGTTGGCTAGTTTCAGGTATATGCCTGACTCATAGAGTCGAGGTCAGGCCATTTGTTCCCAAGTGTCACGAGTCATGATGTTTACTTGTGAGCCGAAGTCGAGCAGTAGTTGTCGGATGTGGTATCCCTCGATTTCTAGGTCGACAAGTGGGTCGGCATCACCTTTGTCTTTTTGATTTAAGCTACAGATGTTTTTTGTTTGTTTTTGAGAGTTGGTGCATTTTATGTCATACATCAAATAGATGAACTGGGATACTGAGTTGTCTTTTTGAACGAGCTGGATTAATTCGTTTATTGTGTTATGTCGAATGTCATGAACGTTTTCTTAACGTGCAATTTATTTGAATACATTGGTTGCTTCTTTGTATGTTTGTTTTTCTTTTAGTGGGTCAGGATAGACATGTTTCTCTTTTATTTTACTGATTCTTGGGTTATCAGCTCCTGTTTTTGTTCCTTGTCGAGTTACAATATGCAAATTTTTGGTGTTTATTATATCATTTTTTTGCACACAGGACAAGACATTAACATTTTTTTCGTATTAATTTTTTCTAACATGGTAGGCCAATCCTCTAGTGAGTGATCCCCTACCCCATAGTGAGTACAGAATTTGAGATCAGTTCTGTCCTTATATGGACAGTCTACGTACCGATGTCCCTCTTTATAACATGTAAAGCACTGGATGGGTCGACGCAGTCGGTTGTCGTGATTCCCAGGGAATCGACCTCTTCCTCCGTAGCTTGCACATCGATTTTCGTACCAACGCTCTTATCATCGACCATCGTATCTCTAACCGTTCTGATCGTTTGCTAGATTGTTTTGCTCGTTATGCTGTGCTACTGCATTGGTTTGGTAGACCACCTGATAATTTTGTCGGTTCTTTAGGTTCAAATGACAGTCGGCCGTGTTATGATTTTTGGTCTTGCAGATGGCACACCAAGAGGCCTTGCCATTCTTCATGTTGAACAGGCAGTATTTCGTCGAATGATGCCCGTGCTCCTAGAAAATGTCGCAAAAATATTTGGTCTGCACGAATTGAACATCCTGTCAGCTGTATTCCTGTCGATAGTTATCTTTGGAATGGCCAGTCGTCAAGCATTTGGTGCACCAGATCTCCTGATTCTTGAGGCTTAACTCTTTTAGAGACTTCTATACGTTCCTGAGCTATTCTTTCAATCTGTGGTCCGTGGGGTAAGCGGGTATGTCCTCGTCCATCTCCTCTTGAAGAGCTTTTGTTAGCGCATCTTCGTAAGATTTGAACGTTTCTAGACTGATGTGTCGGTGCACTTTCTGAGATAGCCCTGTAAGAAACCACTAGATTAGTAACTGTTCATCTATAACATAGTCCAGCTAGCTCAGAAGGTCTTTCCAATGCTTATCATAGTCACGGACAGATTCCCCTGGCTTTTGTGATGTAGTTTTCAGTTTTTTCACTGTCAGGTGTTTGGCATCTGGAGTTTTGAAAAATGACAAGAATTGCGCCTTAATCTCGGATTTTGTTGCTCTAGGTTGTCTTTTCGAAAAGGTCATATACCATGTCAATTCCCTTTTCCTCAACGCACCGGGGAACTGTGCAATTTGTCTATCTTCGTCTATAACTTGGTTGGCCTCCCAAGTCGACTCGCAGACGAACCAGTGTCATCTGGGGTCCTCATCCCCCTCATATAGAGGAATTTGAGTCGATCCGTGACCCATGTCTGAATCACTGTCACTGCTCTCAGGAGGTGGCGGCGATGGAGGTGGGGGTGGTGGGGTTATTGGTTTATTCGGCTCTGCGGGACTATGGTCGATGGAACTTGTGTTCCCGTCGGTTGTCGATTCTTCGTCAACTTGCAGTCGGTCGATGTCGACTTCTACTGTCGATGGTCCACTACAACTATTTGTCCGTAGTTCTAAATGTTCTGGCTCTTCTAAAGCTGTATTTGGCGGGGGGGGGGGGGCTCCTTCATGTGTCGATAAGAGTAAGTGGATACTTCGGTTGGAGGGTGCCGCTTGAAAGGTCACGCAATTCCCTTCCTTTGGTCGACATATAATGAGGTGTCGTCCAGTGTATGTTTTGTCGTCTAGTCGACTCTATATACTAAAGTCACCAGCTCGTAGTTGGAGGTCCTCTTCAACAATAGTCTGTATCCGTGTACACGGATTCAATGGAGAGAGGGTTGTTCCTTCATTGTGAGCTCTTAATTCGAGAGCTTTTGGCTGCTCTATCCACAATTCTTCCTCCGTAGGGGACGCTTCTTGTTCCACACCTTCCTCATGTTGGTCATGAACCGACTTTGGTGGATTCTCTTCTTTATCGGTCGCCCTAGGACTCCTTCCTCTGTGCAGCTCCAAGGCTCTTTCTTGTCTTGCTTCCCTCCTCTGGTGTCTCTCTTCCCTCTCTATTTTCTGAATGTCTGACATACCTTCGTATGATACTATTCTCTTGAGTTCCCTTTTAGTTGACTTCTCATTACTGGTGACTGGTATCTGTTTCTAGTCGACTAGAATCCACTATACTCTATCTCGACATATGACCAGCTAACCCCCCATAGCCTACCCGACGCTTTTTAGAAAGCCCAGATAGTTCGGTCTATTTGCTTAGGAAGTATTCCCCCTCCCTTTCTGCAATGAATTTTTCCCACTTCGCTTCTCCGCCCAGTTAGAGTTTGATGGCAGTTCATGAAGTGATGGACGAGGTTTGACAATATGTCCTACTCCCATCTCGATCAGGAATTTTAACAGCAAGGTCGGTAAGGAACATAGAAATTACTCGGTGAGATCTGTGTAAAATTTCTCCTTGACTGTTTCCACCGAAGTTCTGTCTTCGACTACTTGCTCCTCACAGAAGTCGTCGGCGATTTTCTCAAACCACTCCAACAAGTTTGTTCTACCTCCTCGGATTAGTTTTTCCAGCAACTGTTATTCTTTAGTCGCTTCTGGATTTCTCATCCAGGAGTTTCTTCAAAAGTTGGGGCACTGATTCGACAAACTTTTCATACGTTTTCGTGAAAAATCTTTCTTTTGCTTGTGCGATTGTTAATCTATTCCTTCGCGTGTAATTCTGCAAATAGTTTGCAACTTTATGTTCCTTCCAGTCCTTAATCTCCTACTCTGGTATCATCTGTTTGCATACATTTCAGTCATGTACTACCGGCAACGGAACCAATGTTGTAATATCATAGATCACATAAGGTTACCAATAAAACACACTAAAACATATATATAAAACAAAGACAAGAGATAAGAACAACTAGGTGAATAACAGATTATACGAATGAGTCCATACAACACAGAGAACTGAACTGAGTTCTCATCTGGCTCAACAGCCTAATATATATGATTATAGAACGGTTACAAAATAACTACCTGTCGGTTCGGTGAACTGACAAGACCTTAGGTGGCTAACCTAATCTCTAGTTTGGTCAGCCGACTGACTTAGTCGGCTGATCGACTAAGTCGGCTATCCTTCAAGTCGACTTATTAACTTGCTCCTTCTACACATTACAATTGATCAGGGAGCATAAGTTGTATGCAAATATGAGCAAGTGTGACTTCTATAAAGATATAATTCAGTATTTGGATCACATTATCTCAGAAGAGGGTATATCTATGGACCCTGACAAAATTGAAGCCATTATGAATTGGCCTACTCCAAGAAATGTGACAGATGTAAGATATTTTATGGGACTTGTAGGATACTAAAGGAGATTCATTGAAGGATTCTCAAAGGTTGCACATGACATCACTTCTTTGCAAAGGAACGAGATAAAGTTTGAATGGACATTGAGGTGTGAAGAAAGTTTCCAGCAGTTGGAGAATCTTCTCACAAGTGCACCAGTATTGAAAGTTGCAGACCTAGAGAAATATTTTGTGGTGTGCACTGATGCATGCGGTCAAGGACTTGGAGGAGTTCTTATGCAAGGAAACCACGTAATATGTTATGAATAAAAAAATTGAAGCTACATGAGAATAAATATGCCACTCATGATATGGAACTTGCAGCCATAGTACATGCTCTCAAGATGTGGAGGCATTACTTGATGGGCAGAATATTTGAGCTAAGGACAGACCATTGTGGTCTGAAGTATTTGTTTGATCAGCCTACTCTAAATTCTAGGTGAGATATATGGCTGCAGTTTTTATGCAAGCTTGATTTTGAAATCAAGCACATAAAAGGAAAAGAGAATAAGGTAGCTGATGCAATTAGCAGGAAGGTGCAGGAAATGCATGTGGCATATCTTAGTATTTGCTAGTCATATTTGAGACAACATATTATTAATCATGCTGCTGAAGACAAATTATATGTGGAGAAAATCCTTGAAAAGAAGTACGAGGGATATAAATTAGAAGAAGATGGAATCCTTACTTATAAGAACATAATTTATATTCCAAAGGTAGCATATTTGAGAAGGGTTGTTATGGATGAGATCCATCAAGCTCCATATTTTGGTCACCCAGGATATCAGAAGACAATTGCTATAGCTAGAAAGCAGTACTTTTGGCCCATAATGAAAAAGGACATGGCTGAATATATTTCAAGGTGCATGAAATGTCAGTAGGTGAAGGTTGAGCATCAACACCCAACATGTTTGTTGCAGCCTTTGCTAGTTCCAAAATGGAAATGGGAAGTTATTTCCATGGAATTTATTACAGCATTTCCAATGACTTGGAGACAACATGATTCCATCATGGTTGTGGTGGAAAAGTTGACAAAAACAACACATTTTATACCGGTTAAGTCTATGCATAAGACTGATGACATTGCAAAGATCCTCACGGAGGAGATTTTCAAATTGCATGGATTTCCTAAGGCAATAGTCTGTGACAGAGATGTCAAGTTCACTTTTAATTTTTTGAAGGGATTGTTTGCATATTTGGGAACAAAGTTGAATTTCAGCACTACCTACCATCCTCAGACTGATGGGAAGACATAGAGAGTTAGCCAAGTGCTTGATGACATGCTCCGTATGTATGTGATGGACAAACCAACCAAATGGGAAGATTATTTACACTTGGTAGAGTTTTCTTATAACAATGGAAAACAAGCATCTTTGGGGATGAGTCCATATGAAGCTTTGTATGGTAGGAGATGTAGGACACTGGTAACTTGGGATAATCCAATGAACAGGGTTGTGCTTGGTTGAGAATTGCTCAAGGAGATGGAGCAGGAGGTTGTAAAGATCAGGAAAAATCTGAAAGCAGCCCAGGACAGATAGAAAAGCTATGCAGATAAGAATAGGGTGAAGAGATAGTTCAGTGTTGAGGATCATGTTTACCTCAGAGTGAGGAAAAATAAGAGTTCCTTGAATCTTGGAAGTTGTGCCAAGCTGTCACCTAGATACTGTGGGCCATTTGAAGTGCTTGAAAGAATAGGGCCAGTTGCATATAGACTTGCATTTTCTGCTAACACTAGGGCTCATAATGTTTTTCATGTTTCTTTGCTTAAGAGATATGTACATGATCCTAACCATGTGATAAATTGGGATGTGATTCAGGTTGAACATGAGGGAGAATTCCAAATCAAGCCAATGCGCATCCTTGCCAGGAAGGGCACAGTGCTCCGAAACCGAGCCATAGGGCAGGTAAAGGTGCAATGGGAGCACTACGGCCCTGAAGAGGCTACATGGGAGCTACATGATGACATGCGATTGGCACATATTTTTTTGTTCAATTCTGTAGAGCACTGAGGGAAGTGACAACGTAGTAATTTTGTTCAAAATTTGTAAAGCACTGAGGACAGTGCTATTGAAGGGGGAGGGGAATGTAACACCCCGGTTTTGACCCCGTTTTGCATTAAATATATATGATGAAAATATTGTATGGAATCATGGCAAGGAGCTCAAGGACAAGGCCCTACTATTGATTGATGTTTGTGTATAGGTGATCAAGGTTGATGCCTACGGTTTATGGTGCTAAGTCAAGCACAATATTTAATTTTGGACATCATATAAATATGCAATTTAAATTAAAAACCCACAACCAGCTATGTCAATGCAATAAATAATGAGATGGGGGAATGATTTCCTCAGGAACATGGAGGGGGAATGTTTAACCTTGAGCCATGGGGGAAAGGCCAAGTGTCAAAAGAAAAAAACCAGAAAATGTATGCCCATTTTCTCATGCACTCACATTTCATCTTCCCTCATGTTTTGGGGTGTAGGGACGTTTTTGTTCTTTTATCCTTCTTTCACCTAGGTGTTTTTTTTCCTTTCTATTTTCCCATGCAACTGATTTTTCCTGAGTTTTTATCCTTCATTCGCCCATGCGTTTCAGCTCTTTTTTTTTAGGTGTGTGCATGTGTAGTTGATCATCGGGCTCTCACCAAAACATTGTGGTCCATTTTTATGATTATTCACTTTCCATTCTGTGGATGCGTGCTGAACGTTTGTCCTATTTTTTTGGCTGAACGGTGTTTTGTTCTGAGTTGTTCATCTGTGGTTCCCTGAGTACTGTGCGTAATGGTATCCTCTATCACAGAGTGAGTGAAAGCCTGTTTTTTTATGTTGACATTGTGTTTTGCTGTGCGTGCATGTTTTTCCTTGGTCTGAATCGATTTGGAGTGGGATTGTATCTGAAATAGATTGATAAACCTAGTGTAGGAAGGAACCTCACAAATAGATCTAGAGGGGATGGTTTTATTCTTTGCACACCCTGAACAATATTGGAAGGGAAGGCATAGCCTGAGGGACTGTGTAGCAAAGAAGGGGGTGCTTCCTTGTCTTAGGTGTGTATATGTTTTAGGATCCAAGCCTGATCTAGTGCAGGAGTCCACAACTCGGTGGTTGGGATCACTAGATTAGTAGTTCAAGTTTTCCAACTCCTTTGCATCCTGATAAACCCATCTGTTAGTTGGCTTGGATGGTCCTTAATGAGAATGTTGGCTTGACTGACTGCAATCTAATAAACCCAACAATATATTGGCTTGTTTGTTTAGATCCTGATAAACCCAACTGTGTTGGCTTGGCTGAGTTTGGTTGTATTCTTGGCTATGTGTGAGCCTGCTAGTATCCCTTATTCCTTATGGGAATCATTCCCATCTCAGGGGTGGCAGTGTTGTTGAGAGATTGATGAGCGCACTGGCAAATGGTTGGGTGGAACATTGCAGCGAGGTAGCTGGTTGCGGAACAACGTTTTTCAATGATAAGTATCTTTGTGTTAATCTATGCAAATTGTATTTGCTTCATGAAATATGATGAACCTATTTAATGTGTTGAATTGATAAATTGATTCCACTGTATAATTGAAATTGTATGCATCTATGTATTTTTCGTTCAATGCATTTTTAAACTAAGTTATGGTGCTTAGATGGCCAGATTGGTGATGGCCTGAATGATGAAATCTGCCCAAGAATTCTTCTAACACGATTGAATTTCGGCAGATTTTCCTTTCCACAACTTGTGGGATGCGGAAGCAGCCTTCTGTAAACCCTGTTCCCCGTAGATTTTCCTTCCGCAACTCACCTTCTGCATGCGAGATGCGGGAATGCGGGATGCGGCGTCATGATCTCTAATTGTGCAATTGATTATTTCCACAACGATCTATTACACCTGCGAGATGCAGAATGTAGAATGCAAGATGTGGGATGAGGGGTCAAAATTTTCATATTTCCCCGATCCTGTAGATTCAAGTTTCTGCACTGTTGATTTTTGCGGGATTGATTCTCCACCATCGATATGTTTCGAGATGCAGAACAGATTGTGACCGTCGATTTCAGTTGTGAGCCTTCTCCGCCATTTGATCTCCTCTGAGATTTTTTTCGTGGATCATCGAATCATGATCACGAACAAGACCAATTTCTGTGTTATTGGGAAGTTGGAGGAATTTTTACACATAGTTGAATAGATTGAGCTTCGAGCTGGATGCACAGTCATCAAATGTGTGGGACTATGGTTGCGTTTATCCCTGAGGTGGGAGGGGATGTGACAGTGTTGTCTACCTCCTTCAACTACTCGATCATATTTGGAGTCCAGATAGTAGGTTCACCTATTTGAAAATTTGTCTTTCGATAGGTCAGCTGTGCCAACCACTCATACAAGGTTATCAGAAACTCGAAGAAGAAATACTCGTGGGCATCATAATAGAGATACCTTCTCAGCTACTCTTCTATCATTAGTCCAGAATTTTGATTCTCTTTCACTGCGAAATCTTGATCCTTCTGGTCGAACCAACCTTGAATCTTCGGTCTCATTGGATACCACTAGATATCCTCCTTCTCCTCGTACTATGGTCCCTACAACAAAAGAATTTGTTGACACAGACCTTTTGACAGGGGTTCACACTTTGTCGACGTCCGTATCTCAACAATCTCCCTAAGCACCAGCCCAGACAGGTTTTACCCCGTCCAACAACACCAACGAAGCAGATGAAGTCTCACCCGAGATGTTCGAGGGATAAATTTAGGAACCACGTTTCTGCAGTAAGAAGGATGGGTTTTGTGCATATACTGTTCATCTATCACAACATTATACAAAGATCCATGGATGGGTTTTGCATCACTTATTCATTTCATGAATCATTAGATCACTTCAAAACATCAGATCACAACATTATGTTTACTCATGAACATATCAATCACCATGACATTATTCAAAACATAGAAAGATCGCATCATTCAGAATTAACAGATTTGTTGTAGCGATGTTTCATTCAGATTACACAATTCAACACAGAAAGAGTAGAAAGGCATAAGACACAAAATTTTTCCATCAACATCTGTCATGTCATATTACCCTTCGCATCGAAACAAATTCCCAGGAATCATTCATAGAAGCGGCACATAACAAAAGGATCAATCTTCTGCAGAGGTCAATAAGATCATACAATACTCATCATTCACACCTTCAACATATGATTGATATTACTGTGATTGATGATTTAACACTACATTCCTATTTGTATTTATAGGCTTGGGCCTTTTACAAAATTGTCCACTTTAACCAACTTCTTAACTGACTCGGACCATAAAATAGAAAACTATGACCAAAAACTACAAAATCATGACCAAGCCGACTCTTTGTCGATTTTTCTTCCTTGCGCACCATCCTTTGAATCACACACCATCCTCCATCTTGTGCATCATATTCATTCTTGCACATCTTTACCTTACCAAAACTGCCTTTCAACAATCTCTGCTTCCTTGCGTAGATTACTGGATTCCCTCGGTCTTGATCTCTCTGTATGGCCAAACTGGATCTCATGCAACCTGGAGTGAATGCTCTTCTCTAGGAAAAAATATTCCAATGATCATCCTCTTCTTTAGACGAGTTCTCAATTCTATGAGGCTCTCATTATACACAAGATCCATTGAATAAGGATAATATGAAAACCTCAAATCCTTAGGTCATTCAACCAATTTGTCTAGTTTTTGAAAGACGTTCATAACACGAATTTTGAGAATTTAATCTTCAAATACCTGATCGTATCTCTCAAACAATTCCAAAATTTTTAAATCCACTCAAGATTAAGCTAAATTAGACCATTTTGGAAGTCGGTTTTCAACCGTTTTGTTTGATTCCTCACAGATTGATCAGAAATGCTCCACAAAATTTGTCTCCTGAAAAATGACGGGAATGGTGCATATTGACTTGTTCTTGAATTCACCCTGCATTGGATAAAGGATCCTCAATCATCGAGGTCACGTAGGAATCTATGCCATGCTACTTGAATTCTTAACACCCTTTCCTTCCATGTGTTGAATTTGGAAAATCCTTCAAGTCGCTCTTTCGGTTGGATGAATATTGATGCCATGGCTCCAAGCTTATGCTCAACTCCTCAAGATCACGTAGGCTTTAGTTTGCGTAGGAAAAACTAAGCTCCTTCACGCCCTATGCTATGATACCATGTTAACATTTTGAGCAGTAATGGAGATTCTTGAACTTTAAATTTTTTATCAATGATATCCTAAAGACCTGTAACAATTAACAATTAAATCACACACAATAATTCATCCACAACACAAGATGTACCTTGGGGAAAATTCTCTAAATAGAGAGGATGAAAAACCCCAACAATTCTTCCAAGTATAATAGATAGATTGTAGAAATGACCTCTACAACATAAGTAGATTGCGTGATAAGAGAGAATACATGGCAATAGAGAAGAGAGATCTACTGTTACAATTGAGTGAATTTTCCATATGCCTAGAATATTAATAAAAATCCATAATTCTTACCACGCAAACCCAAGTGAATGGTTGCATGAGAATTACACACACATACATTACAATTTCAATTTTCCTTTATGGAATAATCAATCCACACATTGAATATTCATAATGCACAACTAATGTGACATACCTTCAATCATTGAATTTAACTAAAAGTTAGTTGACATTGGAGTGTGTTAGATTTTTAACATTAAGCTAGCATAACATTAGGATCTTTAACTGAGAGAACAAGAAGCACAACAATCAAACACAAGAGACAGTGAACACAGTGTTTTTCCTCAGGGAAACCATAAATGGAGAAAACCCCACAACTTCCTTAGAGATAGAATCAACACCAAAAGTAAAGCCCCAAAACAGTAAGATGATCTCCCGATAGTAGTAACCTCTTTCCTCCTTGCCCCAGTGTCTTTCTCTTCCTCAGCTATGCGCTACAACTGAGTGTGAGTGAGTGTGTGATAAATAGGGAGGCTAGCTCTCTATTTATACTAATTCCCGAATTGACTAAACCTAACTAGGGCCGACTTAACTAGGTGAGTCTAATAACCCTAGTGCCCCGAAATTGCGGGGAATTTAACCCTTAGACAATAGGATGGTTACCCACCTTGACTCGACATGACTTGTTTACATTATAGAAACTCTCGATAGGAACATCCGGGCATGACATGACTCAAGTACATTAAAATACATCCCGGAATAAACATCAGGTTACAATACATAAGAAATACAAGTGAATACATTCCAAAGTTACAATTACATCAACACTCCCTCTTAACTAGGAAGGTATTCTCTCGACACAATTTAACAACACAAGTCTTCTTCTCTGTATCATCTGGATCATCGTCAAGCTCTTGTCATCTTCATCTTCAAGTCACCTTCATCTTCAAGTCGTCTTCATCTTCAAGTCATCTTTCATCATCGGATCTGGATCATCACTGGATCTGGATCATCATCACTGGATCTAGATCATCACTGGATCTGGATCATCATCACTGGATCTGGATCATCACTCAATTTGGATCATCATCACTGGATCTAGATCATCACTCGATCTGGATCATCATCCCTGGATCTGGATCATCACTCGATCTGGATCATCATCACTAGATTTGGATCATCACTGGATCTGGATCATCACTGGACATCATCACTGGATCTGGATCATCACTAGATCTGGATCATCACTGCTGGAACATCATCACTGGATCTAGATCCTCACTCAATCTGGGTCATCACCACAGGTTCTATCTCATGATTGTTCTCGTCACAGGAAGTTCTACAGAGCTAGCCCTTTTTCATGCTGGGTGTAGGCCTAGCCTCCATGTGGGTCTTTCTCAGCGCTTATATCTAACCCTAATTCAGAATGGCCCGTCCAACACTTACATCTGACCTTAACTCATCAGAAAGGCACGCCCAGCACTCACATCTGACCATGAGAAGAAGTTAACCCCCTCACTATGTCAGAATGGCCCAGTCCTTACATCTGACCATGGAAGGAACCTCATCCTCTCCCATGTCAGAATGGCACGACACTTATATCTGACCTACTCGTCAGAAAGGCCCAGCACTTAAATCTGACCTACTCGTCAGAAAGGCCTAGCACTTATATCTGACCTACTCGTCAGAAAGGCCCAACACTTATATCTAACCTACTCATCAGAATGGCCCTACATTCACATCTGATCATGTGAGAACACATCCCACAATCATATCAGAATGGCCCCCAGTCCCAGACTGAGCTACCTGGTCACTGACCAGGTGCCTCCATTCTCCCAGAGAATGGCATCAACCCTTATATCTGATCAAGTGGGAACCAATCCCTCAATCACATTAGAATGACCATGCGCTCACATCTGATCATGTAAGACTACATCTTACAGTTGTTTCATAAAGGCCCTCAGTCCTAGACCAAGTATTCATGGTAACTAACCAAGCACCTCCATTCCAAGAATGGCAACATCCCTTATATCTGATCATGTAGGAACCAATCCTACAGTCATATCAGAATGGCTTAGCTCTCATATCTGACATGGAAGGAACCAATCCTCTCACCATGACATAATGGCTTAGCCCTTACATATAACCATGGAAGGAACCAATCCTGTCACCATGTCAAAAATGGCTCTGGGTCTCATCATTTCCCCTTGGAGGAAACCTCGATCTGGAGAACACCAAGCTTCTCCCTGAAGTAATCGAACTTCACCCTAGCGAATGGCTTCGTCAACACATCTGCTATCTGTTCCTCCGTCGCAACAGACTGGAGCTTCACTGCTCCCCTCTGCACCATATCCCTGATATAGTGATACTTGATCTCGATATGCTTCGACTTGTCATGGAACACTGGGTTCTCTAACAACTTCACACAACTCTCGTTGTCGCAATATTTACAAGTAGCATCCAACTGGAGATCAAATAAATCAGACAGTAGCTTCCTTAGCCATACTGCCTCACAACTAGCTGAACAAGCTGCGACATACTCTACTTCAGCTGTACTTAGTGCCACACAGGATTGCTTCCTGCTAAACCAAGAGATCACACCTGATCCCATACTGAAGCAACACCCTGAAGTGCTCTTCCTATCGATGGCACTGCCTGCCCAATCTGAATCAACATAACCCTCTAGGTTAACCTTCTGACTCACCTCATACTTAAGCCCATAATCAATTGTACCCCTCAGGTACCTGAGAATATGCTTTGCAGCAATCAAGTGAACATGTCTCGGATCTGTCAGGAACTGGGTTAAGGTGTTCACAGCAAAGAAAATATCTGGTCTTGTGTTCATCAGGTACATCAAGGACCCAATCATTTGACGATACATCGTAGCATCAACCGCTTCTGATGAAGCATCACTCAATAGCTTTAGGTTTGATGCCATAGGTGTGGTCATGGCCTTGCAGTCCATCATCCCGAACCTCTTCAAGATCTCTACTGTGTATTTCCCTTGTCCCAAGGAAATTCCATTTGCATTCTAGCACACCTCCATGCCTAGAAAATAGTGCATAATTCCCAAGTCCTTCATTTTGAACTCGGCAGCAAGCTTTCTCTTCGTAACAGTAATCAACCCATCCATACCTGTTACAAACAAATCATCTACATACAGTAGGAGCATCACTGGGTTTCCATCTTCAACCTTGTAGTAAAGGTTGGAGTCTGCTTTACTTTTGATAAAGCCCAGACTAGATAGAAAGTTGTCAATTCTGCCGTACCATGTCTTGGGTGCCTGTTTCAAACCATACATGGCTTTCTTCAATCTACATACATGAGACTCCTTGTCATGTGTCTCAAAACCGAGTGGTTGTTCCACATACACTTCCTCTTCTACTACACCATTCAAGAAAGCAGTCTTGACATCCATCTGGTGTATCTTCCATTTCATCACTGCAGCCAGAGCAAGTACTGATCTGATGGAAGTGTATCTGGATACAGGTACAAAGGTTTCTTCATAGTCTATTCCTTCTATCTGGGAGAAACCGCGAGCCACAAATCTTGCCTTATATTTCTCTATGCTACCATCTGCAGCATGCTTGATCTTGTAGATCCATCTGGAATTTACAACCGACTTCCCTTCTGGTCTTGGGACAACATCCCAAACATCATTTTTCATGATCGATTGGTACTCTTCGATCATAACATCCTTCCATTCTTTTTGTTCTGCCGCTTCTTCATAATTGGAAGGTTCTTCATCGATGAAATCACATGATAATGCTACATACCCGGAGCAGGATCTGGTCCTCTTTCTTTCTCTGTGATTCTCTTTTGGAGCCCCATATATTTCCGCACCTTGGATAGTTTCTTGTACCCAAGCAGGTTTCCTCTTGTGAGGATTCTTCTCCTGAGGTGGATCTACATGTCTTTGTGGTTCTTCAAATTCTCGATCTTCTTCTTGAGTTTCTTCATTCATAGTTGTATCATGAATTCTGGGTGCTTCTGCTTCTACAGGTTCTTCAGTAGGTTTCTTTCTAGATTTTTTATAAGCCGTGTCTTCATCAAATGGCACATCCCTGCTGATGTCGATGTTCTTGAATCCTAGGAAGTATATTCTGTAAGGCTTTGAGCTTTCAGAGTATCCCACAAATATACCCTTCTTTCCTGAAGGATCTAGTTTTGTTCTCTTCTCTTTTGGAATGTGTGTGTACACAGGACAGCCAAATATTCTGAGATGGCTGACTTCTGGTTTCTTGCTGGAGAAGACTTCTTCAGGAGTCTTGTTCTCGAGTACTCTGTGTGGAGTACAGTTCTCTACATACACCGCTGTTCTAGTAGATTCTTCCCATAGATGCATAGGAAGATCTTGATCATGAAGCATAACTCTTGCAGCTTCCATGATAGTTCTATTCTTCCTTTCTACAATCCCATTCTATTGTGGATTGTATGGAGTGGAAAACTCCCTCTTAATCCCTAAGTCTTTGCATAACTCTTTGAATTCATTTGATGTGAATTCTCCACCATTATCTAATCAAAAGGTCTTGATCTTCTTTTCTGTGTGGTTCTCTATCAAGGCTTTGAATTCCTTGAACTTGCTGAATACTTCATCTTTGTTCTTCATGAAGTAAATCCATGTCTTCCTAGAAAAGTCATCAAGAAAGGAAACATAGTATACATACCCACTTAATGAACTTGATGACATTGGTCTGCAGACATCGGAGTGGATGATTTCCAAGATTCCTTTTGCTTTGCTTTCGCTACTTGGAAATGTATTCTTCATGTTCTTTCCTTTCGCACATCCTTTGCAGACCCCATCATGTTTTGCTTGAATTTCTGGAAGACCTTCAACAACTTTACTTGCAAGTGGTAGTGCTCTGTAATGCACATGTACAAGCCTTCTATGCCAAAGCTCGTTTGTCTCTATTGTGTCATGGACCAAGGCTTGTTTTGGATGGCCCTTCAATTTATACAATCCTCCTTCTTGTTCTCCAATCACTACTGCATCATCAATAGTCTTTCCTCTTGGCTACATGATGACTTGACCATCTATAAATGCAACCCTCATTCCTTTTGAATCTAATGTAGATATGGCGAGAAGGTTCTTCTTTAGTCTCGGTACAAACAATACTTCCTTCATTGTCATAGACTTTCCAGAGTCTAGCTTATAGGAGGATTCCCCACTACCTTTTATTGGATATTGGTAGTCATCTCCGAGCTTCACCTTGTGAGGTGATTCATGTTCTGATAGTCTCACAAAGGATTCCTTGAAACCTGTCATATGTTTGGAAGCCCCACTATCTATAAGCCAATCATTGATTCCATGCGTGATGTTTCTCGTGAAAGCGGAAATCAAAACATATTCCTCATCACTTGAAGAATCTTCACTTTCATATTTGGTCTTCTTTGTGGAAGGTTCATCATCCTCTGCAGCATGGGAATGATGTCTTCTCTTGTTGTTTTTTTTCTTGTGAAGGTTTCTTTTGCTTTTCAGGACAATCTCTTGCAAAGTGTCCTATTTCATCACAAGTATAACATCTGAGTTGAGATTTTTTGTGGGAAGAGTGATTACCTTTAGAATGGTGATGGTCCCTTCTAGGTTTCTTGGATTGAACCGTGAGAGCTTGATATTCACTTCCCATCTTCTCTTCTCGAGCTGCTATTCGAGATTCTTCTTGTGAACATTCTTCCCAAAGTCTGTTGAACTTGACTAACTTCTTTCTGGCACAGATCCCTTGAATGAAAGAGTCCCATGTCCTAGGGAGACCATTCAAGGTGGTCATTACAATCTCTGCATTTTCCACTTCTTCATCTACTACTTCTAGTTGTTCCTTGATCTAAGAAACTCTAGTGAAGTAAGACTGGATGGTATCTACATTCTGAATCTTCACATTCTTCAGTTGGTTTCTCAGATTCATCTTTCAGTTTATATTCTTCCCTTCAAACAATTTGGTTAGGGCATCAAGCATAGCTTTAGGTGTCTTGAGGGAGGACACCTGTGGTATGAGGTGATCCTTAATTGAATCGGCAATAATCCTATTTTCCATAACCAACTTCTTCTTGTGTAAGGCCTTAGCCTCATCTCCCTCTAGAACTGGAACCTCCTCACTGATACAGGAGTCCAACTCATTTTCTTCTAGGACCAGGGAGATCCTATACTTCCATGCTTGGAAGTTATCAGCTCCCTCAATCTTTTCATCAAGATTGGTATGATGAGACATCTTTACTGAGAACCTCAAATGGAAATACAAAAGATTTAGACCTTACCAGTTCAAGATGTCAGATCTAGATTTGGAGCTGAAATTCTGCAGTGCTTGTTTAGGAGCAGATTAGGGTTTTGCTTTTCCAGAGTTATGTCCAACCAAATGCTTTGATTTTGATCCCTAACTTCAATTTTGAGGAGGAGATCAATCTAGGCCTGGGCTCATTGAAAAATTCCACTTTTGTGGAAAGCCCTAATTTTCGACAACAGTGTCGGGTACAAAATTGAAAAACCTCAGAATTGGATTCTGCTTCGACAGAAAGAAGCGCCCTAAGGAGGAGAGTTATTCCAACCTTCTTTTATTGAAAATATGTGGAGAGAGATCCATAAAGTAGGAAGCCCTAGTTCCTGCATCTGCATAGTGTCTTCTTCTTAGGTTAGCTCTAATACCATGTTAGATTTTTAACATTAAGCTAGCATAACATTAGGATCTTTAAGTGAGAGAACAACAAGCACACCAATCAAACACAAGAGACAATGAACGCATTGTTTTTCCTTGAGGAAACCATAAATGGAGAAAACCCTGCAACTTCCTCAAAGATAGAATCGACACCAAAAGTAAAGCCCCAAAACAGTAAGATGATTTCTCGACAACAGTAACCTCTTTCTTCCTTGCCCCATTATCTTTCTCTTCATCAGCTATGTGCTACAACTGAGTGTGAGTGAGTATTTGATAAATAGAGAGGATAGCTCTCTATTTATACTAATTCCCGACTTGACTAAACCTAACTAGGTCCGACTTCACTAGGTGATTCTAATAACCCTAGTGCCCTAAAAC
>LPNX010284721.1:298398-317456 GCA_001517045.1 Pseudotsuga menziesii | reverse complement strand
AGACAATAGGAGGGTTACCCACCTTGACTTGACATGACTTGTTTACATTATAGAAACTCCCGATAGGAACATCGGGGCATGACATGACTCAAGTACATTATAATACATCCCAGAATGAACATCGGGTTACAATACCCAAGAAATACAAGTGAATACATTCCGAAGTTACAATTACATCAACAGAGTGAACTCAATATCTAACTGAATACCGATCACTTAGTTAACATGCTAACATAAGTGTTATAGTGCAATAACTCAAGTGTTGCATGCAACGCACTTTCTTAACTGAAGTGTCATCCTTTGATTAACTTACGTGTCTTATGTTAGTCTAACTAATGTGTAAACACTTTAGTTAACTATTACAAGACCAATGTTGATACAACACAAGAATTTAATATTGATACAACACAAGATTCTGACCTTGATACAACATAAGGTTACGACATTGATACAACACAAGATTCTGACCTTGATACAACATAAGGTTCCGACATTGATACAACACAATATCATAGTACATGCATCTTTCATGAGTAGGACTTGATACAACACAAGCTTCTTGAACTTAATACAACATAAGTTACATACTTAATACAACGCAAGTCTCTTAACTTAAAACAACATAAGATTCTGAACTTAATACAACATAAGTTCTAGACTTGATACAACACAAGTCTCTTAACTTAATAAAACATAAGTTCCAGACTTGATACAACACAAGTATCATGGAGAATGACTCTTGATACTATACATTTAACGCTTTTATTCAGTTGAACATGACACTAGTGTTTTACTCAGTGGAACACACGGCAATTCTTGCATTGTGGGGTCATAAAATCCAAACCAGGGAACATAAATGTGTTCCATAAATTCCCACTACTATGTTTTCCTATTGTGGATATTCTCACACTGTCCATGATTTCCCAGGAGATTTCAATTCAAAACTGACTCCCATATGCAAAATTGACATGGCGCTTACTAAGAAAAATATCAGTTCCACATATGGTATAATGTGACCCTTTTTTGGAAATTAAATAATTATAGAGGGATTCCCATGGATGAAACCTGCCATCTTTAATCCATCAGACTTGATGGTTTCACGATCCAAGTTATGGTTTATGTTCTATGGCCAATTTCAACTCGCCCCCTAGGTCCATTTATGGATAATTTGTGGATTTTCTCCGAAGGTACAAAATACAAACCGTGCAACATAAATAGTATCTATTAGATCCCACAGATGTGTTTGTCCATTATGGACGTGGTCATGCTACCCACGGTCACCTTAGTGATTTCAATTCAAAACAGACCCGCTTGTGAAAAATTACCATGGGACAATAAAAAAATGATGTACACTTTCTCACCATCCTACTATAATTTGTATCCATATTTGGTGTATCCATACCCAAACAAACCTATAGGAGGTGACATAACTCGAGTTTGTTTCCCGGTTCGAATTCTATGCGTCGGGCTCAGATTTACCATGTGTCCTTGAAAAGCTTAAGGCTATGAGTTGCAAATTTCCATATTGGATTGGATCGGTGAAACATCAACTCCATTGGATTCATGGCACCAAAAGAGTACTAAGGGTTCCTCTCCCCCATGGGTCCATGGCCTAAAACTTGTCTTATTTGATGATTAGTTTTGGTTAGGAAGAGTTAATGCAATTTCTCCACTAAGGGCTCAACTTAGGAAATACCTATCCCATGAAATTGTGGCTAGAATACCCACATCAAACCTACCCAAAAAACGTTTAGGATCTCATGGAACTCATATCTACTACCCGATTCAAATCCTATGCCTCCGACAGGGATTCACCATGTGTCCCTGGAAGGATCTAGGAGGTGATCTACAACTAGCCATAAAAGTATGACCATGTATTGGATCAATTAAGAATTGAATCCATTGGATTTGTGACATAGAAATAGTGCTAGGGTTTCCTCTCCTCCATGGGTCTATGGACTGAAACTTGTCTTGTTCAACAATTCAATAAATTAGGGTTTCAGTCAATAAGAGGCAATGCAATTTCTATACTAAGGGGTCAACTTGTGAAATACCTCAACCATGAAGTTGTGTCTACTGTTCCCATGTTTACCTTTACCAAACACACTTGTAGGATCTCATGGAACTTATATCTACCACCCAATTCAAATCCTATTCCCTCTATAGGGATTCACCATGTGTCATTGAAAGCCTCAAGGTGGTAAGTTGCAACTGGCCATAAAAAGGATGACTATGGATCATATTAGTGAAGTTTCAATTCCTTTGGATTAATGACATCTGAATAGTGATAGGGGTTCCTCTCTCCTCTATGTCCATGGATTGAAGATCATCTTGCTTGAAAATTTCCAAAACTAGGGTTTCACTCAATAAGAGACATTAAATTTTTTGCACAAAGGGGTAAACTTGAGAAATACCTCGATCGTGAACCTGTGTCTAGTGTGCTCATGTCGACCCTACCCAAACATAGTTGTGGGATCTCATGAAACTTATATTTGATTCCTGACTCAAATCCTATGCCATCTCCAATGATTCACTATGTGTCCTTGAAATCCTCTATGAGGTAATCTGCATCTGACTGACTCAGATCGATGAACCATTGACCCCATTGGAATCATGAAATCATAATACTATTAAGGGTCTCTCTCTCCTTTGGGTCCATGGCCCAAAGATCATCTTGTTTGACAATTTCTGAATCTATGGTTTCCCTTAGTAAGAGACATTGCATTTTTTACATTTAGGGGTTAACTTGGGCATTGGATCTACTCATCATAAGGACACCATGGCTATCATGAAACCCTAGAAAAGGATATTACTATTTGCGGGGAACTCATGGGTATATTTTTTCAAGTTAATGGAAAGACTAAATGTACAATATACCTTTAAGTTTATAAAATTAACTCATATCTTGAGTTGCTAAATGATTTACAACTTTAAATGATGGACTTATAATAACCTTATCTCTTCCAATTACTTTTTTGAGTGATATGATGTTGTAATGATAGGATTGGGACTTTGTTTATCATTTTTTTTGAGATCATTTCTATTTTTTTCGTTTTTCCATCATAATTTTTTTTTGTCAATTATTTGTGGATTTGATGCAATCTAACTCAACATCATTTGATTCAACAAAAATCAACATAATTTTACCATGTGTCCTTGAGGTTGTTTATCCAAACACAATAGGGGGATCAAAACTAAAACTGAAAATTAAAAATAAGTGTAGTGATTTTGACACATATGTGGCTAAGAAGGATCAAGTTATCCTTTTGAGTGCATAAAATGCATAGAAAGATATCATAACACATGGTTTTAGGGAGAAGAATATAGGGCATCAATCCTAAAGGTTTGAAAAAATAAGGGGGGTTCACTTCAACCAAGGCATGATTAGGGTCTAAAAAGATGGTTTATGAAGAGATGTTAGCTTATGAAGTAAGTAGGGGATTTTAAATACCCTAAATAATAAAAAATAGAAATTGGGCCCTAATTAAGAGATCTAGGGAACATGAGTAATGCATGGGGTAGTAGGATCATGCTGAATATATGGAAATATGGAACTATATAAGTGTGCAATAAAGCACATACCTAAATTGGAACAATGCGATTTTACAATTTATGTACTTTTATCAAATATCTATTCGAATTTTTTCATAAATACACGCACTAGCTTTTCATGACACACTTACAACATTGAAATGAAACAACATGTCCAAAATAGTTAGATCCAAATTGACATTTGTGATAGAATCATCGAATCAAGGTTTCATAAATGTTGGAAGACCATGTACCATATCTTAAGAAATGCATGGTAGAAAATTTTGTTAATACATTTTTATTATCTCAAACATTTACAAACTATCTATATATGGATAAAGATTTCTGGAAGTATCTCACGTGTTTTATAACTTATAATGATATGCTATACCTTACTTACCCTTTTAAAAACATTTCTTATTCACAAGTTATCATAATATAGGGGTAGACCATTAAGGTAGGCCATCCTCTTAAAGTAGATTTATTAATATTTATTAGGGTGGGACAAATTTTATTAAAGTAGATTTATGAATATTTATGGGCGAACCTCACAAAGTTATGAATATTTATTGGATTGAACAAATTATACAAATAATTTATGTTGAACTTCTCTCATGTCGCATACCCACTTCATTCTTTCTTTCACAAACTTCTTAACAAGATAACGTTCCAATAGTATTTAGTGCAACACAAAATATAGACAAATGCCTTGTACATGAACTCATATTTGTCTTCTACAACACAAATTCTATTGCATATTAGTATTTTCAGTCCTTCACATTCCATTAAGAATTACTCAATGTTATAACTGAGATCTCCATGAAACCGTCCAAGCTATCAAAAAATGAAAATTAATCATATAGAAATATTATTGGGCACACATGTATGATCACACTAAATACATTTGTGAATATGTCAAGAGGAAATATGAAATAAATTATATCAAGCAAGTCATAATTCAATAATACAAGCTTATAATAAATTTATGACAAAATAGACGGCCCTTAAATGGAATGCCAATGCACATGTATCAAAAAGTACAATGATGTTACACATGCATTTTTGCCTCCATTCTATTACTTCAACCTGTAAACCCATTTATTCTACAATGCTCTTTTACTTGCATACAACTCAATCAAATCCCAAGTCCGGTTTCTCACCAATGGGTCCATATCCTCATTCATGCCTTGCTTCCACTTCTTCTAGTTTCCACTTGCATTGTTTCTTCATAACATTCTGGTTCACCAAAATAATTCATCAATAAAAAATACAGTGAAGGAGAGAATCGTTCAGGGGGTCTACTTAACCTAGTAGATATTCTTACATTTGCAGGAGTTTGAGGTACCTATTACTGCTCTTGATTTTTTGGTACCTTTGGAACTTCATTTTGTTTGATTTCATCAAGCACTATGTACTATGTGTTTTCCTTTCCCTCTTTATTTCCGAGCAATTGATCTTTGTACATAACCAAGTTCATTGAATATCGCATCTCTACTCCTAATAATTTTGTGATTTTCATAATCCCATAAGAGATAACCAAAATCATCAACCCTGTATCCAAAAAAGGTGCATTTCTTGGATTCAGCTTCAAGATTTGTTCTATTTTCTTTATCAATATGGACAAATGCTTCACAACCAAAATTTATAAAAAATGAGTAGTTTACCTTTTTATGTGTCCATGTCTCCTCTAGAATCCCACCATCCAAAGTGCTTGAAGGCCCTTCGTTTATTAAATAAACATTAGCACTTACAACTTCAGCCAAAAACTGTAATGGAAACCTTGTGTGCAATCTCATACACCTTGTAGGCTCCATGATTGTTCTATTCATCCTTTCTAACACACAATTTTCTTGTGGTGTTCCTGGGACTATATTCTCTCTACGAACCCCATTGTATGAACAATAACTATCAAACTCCTTGTTGTAGTATTCACCTTCATTATTAGATCTAAGACATTTCAAATTTTTTCCTATCTCATTCTCAACCAAATATTTCCAGTTCTTAAAAGTAGTAAACACATCATATTTATGCTAGAATAACCAAAAACCCATTCCCATACTTAGGATAAAATAATTAATCTTTTTTGATTAATTTCCTAGGTCCTACACTAGCTAGTTGTCATCCACTTGCACCACTTGGTTAAAACTTGCCAAAAATCTTTCCATGAGAGCCTTCATAATATTCTGGATAATATTCTGACAACTCAACATACTACCTAGTTTAGTAAGTGCAAATTCTTGCCTTATCATGAGTTTGACTGCTTTTTAAGGCAAAAGGTTAAAGCTAGTCACTCGGGAACTGCCTTGTTTTTTTCACAACTCATCCTCCATATTTTTCTCTCCTAAAAGCATGAGAATATTGACTTTCTATTACTTATCAAATGATATACCTTATTTAGCCAATTCGTGACCTCCTTGACTGGTTTGGAAGGTGTTTTATGCACCTAGGGGGGGTTTTGACTTTTAGTAATCCTGCTTTTGTGAGGATTCAACTTGCCTCCTTAGGCATTTGAATCCCCAATGTAATGACATGTATTGAAAACCTATTCCTATATAATATTGGCTGATGTATCATTAGTTAATGCAATTTAGTGTTATGCACCGATTTCAGTCTCCAATTTGAGTGTATCTATGCTTTTTTTTCAAGCAATTTTGTGAGTTCAATTGATCAAAGCTTTGGATTAATTTTCACAATTTCTGTCTAATGAAATAAACCCAAGTTTTTCTAGTTGCATCATCAATAAAATTAACATAATAACAAGATCCACCAAGATATTGTACTCGAGTCGGTCCCCATACATTTGTATGCACAAGATCTAACTTTTCACTCTTCTTTTGTTTCCCAACCCTAAGAAATCTAACTCTCTTATGATTTCCATAAACACAGTTCTCACATAATTCCAAAATTACCTGCTTTGGATCCAGAAGCAATTTCCTTGAGTGAAGAATCTGCATCCCCTTCTTACTCATGTGGCCAATCCTATCAATCCACAATGCAGCACCTGTTTCTGTGGACTCTACATAGATAGAATAATTAATATTATGAGGACATAAACACAACGTTCCTATCCATATCCTTTTTCTATGACCAATGCTCCTTTAGTGATCTTCCATCATGTTTTTCCAAACATAGACAAACAACCGCTATCTCCCAACTGCCCTGTTGAGATCATATTTATTTTCATAGAAGGAATATGCTTTACATATTTTAGTAGCCATTCCTTTCCATTATTTAACTTAATCTGTACCTTACCCATTCCAACAATTTTACATGGTTCTTCATCCCCCAATAAAACATAGCCAAAATCACCTAGAACATAATAATGGGAGACTTTTCCATGGGGTGTAGCATAACATGAAGCCCCTGAATTTAATACCTATTAAACACTAGTATTATATAATGCAAGAAACAAAGCATATTGTAACACATCACCTGCTACATTTGCTTCTTGAGTAGTCTCTTGCTGCCCGTATCCTTTCTTCTTTGGAGCTATGCAGTCTTTCTTTACATGTCCTCTCTTACCACAATTATAGCACTCTATCTTTCCTAGTATGGACTTGGATCTTCCCTTTCTAGAATTGTTGCGATTACCTGGGATCCTCCTCTCTCTCTTTGTCTTCCCCTGCTCTCCATGGCCAATGCATTACCTGATGACTCACCTGTGCTTTTTCTTCCAATTCCCTCGCTAAGAATAACACCAACAACATCATCAAATTTAAGAGTGTTTGAACAAGGGCCAAAATTACTTACAACCATGACCAAGTGATTCCAGCTTTCTGTCAATGAGCACAAGATTAGAAGAGCCCTAACCTCATCATCAAATTTCACTTTTACATAACTTAGTTAACTAGTAATCGTATTAAATTCACTTAAATGGTTAGCAACATATCAACTTTCTGACATCTTCATATTAAATAAATGCTTCGTTAAAAATACCTTGTTTGAAGCCGATGGTTTTTCATAGAGCTTAGACAATGCACTTATCACACCCTTTGTTATCTTTTCTTTCAAAATATTGAAAGCCACCGATGAATCCAGGCACAACTGTATTGTTCCCAATGCCTTTCTGTTAAGAAACTCTCACTCTTTGTCCTTCATAGTCATCAGTTGTTTTGTTTTTCTTCCCAACGGTAGGTATACATCCTTTTTATACATATAGTTCTCCATTTTCATCTTCTATAACTGGTATTTTTGGCCGCTAAATTTATCGACCCTAAAATTTCCTTCTTCCGCCATTCCTCCCACTCTAACTAGGAACCCTTCTTTCTTGTGAGTTTTCCAGCTAAATAAACCTTTTGGATCTATACTAATTGTTAGAAAAACAAGATCATAGAGAAATAACAGTAAACAATAAACAATATGCAAATATTAAAACACAAATAAGAGAGACATATATAACGTAGTTCACCCAATATGGGATATGTCCACACAAAAATTGCCAGTCCTTTATTATTATAGCGTCCATCAAAATGAAGGGAACCAACTTGCAACAACCTTGCCGCACTTTGTCTTCACTCTCTCACAATAAAAAATATCACTTTTACAATTCTACAATACAATACACAACTATATTACAATTCCTTCCTTTTATAAAGGGAATACGATGGGAAAATACCACGGGTTTCCCAAAACCATGGGCCCCTAAATCACCCATTTTTGTCCAAGTCATGAATTTGAAATTACAACATTTTACAAGGAATTTTGCCTAAATTCTTGCTATGGGGGCACTGCCCCTGAACCCTCGCCAAAGGGGGATCCCAAAATAGTCGTCTCCCCCCTTGGACCACCTTGACGACTATAGTGGGGGAGAAATCACCCCCACACCCCCCCATCAGGTGCTGGGATCCAAACACATCTGAAATACCATCTTTGAATTAGGAAGATCAGGCTCGACAACTAACAACATTAACACTAACAAACTTAAACAATTAAATTATGACTCAATTACTTATAATAAACATTCACCGAATCCATTAGCGGTATCTATGCTTGTGGTGTAATCCTCACCAAAATCCTCTCTGCAATTGTGCTCTGCAAATAAAAGATCATATCTCAATTATTTCATCCTTTATCAACATGTGCATGTAAAAGTATTAAAACACTCAGTAATGAATGGACATCTCACTGAAAAAATAGACTTTGGGACATAAGACCGGGTTTCTTGTGTATCAAGCGCAGATGTAGGTTGAACATCAATGTTAGTCACATATACAATTGGACTGGAGTGTCCAGGTACTAATTCTTCCAATGGAAATGACCACCAAATGATAAAATTGTTAGACATGCATGAATAAACAATTTGACTTGAATAAACTATGCACACAAGTCCAAACCAAGATGTACTAAGGTTAGGTGGCATTATATCTTGCAAAAATAAGAGAATCCCATTAAGCAAGTAAGATTGATGTTAGGTGATTATTGATAAAAATCCAAAGAGAAAAAGATGGTACTAAGATGTATGTTGTATTATCGAAACTTGCATGTGTTGATTCTACAAGATACGATGTAAATAGGAGAGTTTATGTGAACATGTTATCCATAAAATGTCGAGTGGCAAAGATAGTGCTTAGATATTTCAGAGGATTCTCTGTATTATTTTCCATCTAACGAATAAGTATGGATTGTGTATTTTAAACTATGTCTGCATCTCATTATTGGTGGTTAAATTTCCTTTGGGGAAAGAACCTTGCAGGGAGAAAATTTTGGCTTAGGAGCTGCATTTGAGGGGTTTTATTCCATGACATTTGAAGTATTGTTAAGTTCTTTAGAAGCACTGTTTGGGATGTTATATGATAGTCATAGGACTATTTGTACATAGGTTATAAAGGAAGATTAAGGACATCTTGATGAAATTAATAAAAGTTAATTTTCAGACCTCAAAGGGATCATAAAAAACATTAGTATATGGAAGTATTAAACTACAAAGATAACTATTTTTGGAGAATATCTCAGCCAAGTTTCATATCTCAAGGAGAAGTTGTTCCAAATATGACAGAGATAGCAACACCAATGACATTTACATTTCTAGAGAGAAAACCTGATACATTGAAAATCAATATCTAGTGTCCCTCATTGTTGAAAATGAAAAATCACAGAGTTGTGTGGAGAAATGCTATTTACTGCAGAGAATCTTCAATAGAAGATGTCAACTCTATAAAATAAGTCAAATAAGGTGATGTAGAGAGTGGATCTAACAAGTTTTACAATCCTACTATAACTAATCTTCCCAGTAAAGGCCAAGGCAAGGGAGAGGATATCAATCCCTCTCAGGAGAATGAGAATTCAATGTTGATTCCACAACTATCACTTGTTACACTCCCCTTGCAGTGCAGGATCCAACATCTAGGACAAAGAGAGAGGCCCTTGCTGTGTGTACTGAAGGAAAAGACCTGCCATATTCAAATAAAGTTATGTTTTGCATGGGAGACTCTACTTCCCAAAATGTTGTAGATGCCACAAACAATGATTCTACAATTGAACACAAATAAATTGGAGGTAAATATGAAACCCTTGTGAAAAATTATTTCATTGATTTGGGAATTGGAGAGCTAGAGAAGGAAATCCCCCGTCTTACACAAAAAACTAGCAGAATTGAAATTTCAAAACGCTTGTGAGACACCATCCCAAGTAGTTGGTATTCAACACAAATCCAATGACAAAAAAGCACCAATGAGAATTGTAAATAAGATAGAGACAAGGAATGGTCCTCGAGAAGGAAGTTTTGAGAAGAGAAAAAAAAAGGAAGTGTTGTCTCTGCTAAATTTCTTCAATATAGTTTGAAATCCCAACCAAGATTTAAGAAAAAGAATGACAAAATGCCGACAAAGAGAATTCCCATTGGGACAAGCCCTTAATTTCAAAATAAACATTAGAGGAAATTTGGGGTCTAAAATGGGCCTTATAAGAAAACGTGCCAACAATAAATTTTGTGAGTTGGAATTTAAGAGCCTATAGAATTTCAATAAAATGAGTCAACCATAATGGTTGAATTGACATATTTGTCATAAAAGAAAACTACTTTTTTTGTTTGTATTTTTGACATATCTCCCTGTGTTTTTACTCAAATTTCAAGCGGAAGAGCTCGTTGGATGCAAAATTTAATTCTGCATCCAACGAGTACCCACACTGCATACTTTTGACGGACCCCGCTACCCCAAAAACAAGAAATACCTGAAAAAACGTGATGATGACATCATCATCACATTTTTCAAGTATTTCTTGTTTTTTGGGTAGCGAGGTCCGTCAAAAGTATGTAGTGTGGGTACTCGTTGGATGCGGAATTAAATTCTGCATCCAACAAGATCTCCCGCTTAGAATTTGAGTAAAAACATAGGGAGATATGTCTAAAATACAAACACAAAAAGTAGTTTTTTTCATTCTTGCTCCAAAATTAATAACTATTATTTTATTATTTTAACTATTATTTTATTATTTTAGCTATTATTTTATTATTTTCCTTAGGAGGCCCATTTTAGACCCCAAATTTCCTCTAATGTCTGGGTCATCTGGGCCTCTGTTAAGAAGCACTCCTAGCAAGGTAGGTTGTCTCAAAGAAGATGAGTTTGAAGGGCATAAAGATAACATTGGCAGGAAATTGAGCCAAAAGAAAATAGATGTGTCTAAGGTTAAAAATGAGATGGATATTCTTCTAGAAGATTTGATGGAAAGGAGAACATATCTCCATGCTTAACACTTTTAGAGAAGAATCACAGTTTTTTCCCAGGTTCAAATTATAAAGAAGTTCAAAAGGATGAAAGGAAGCTAGGAAAAGGATTTCCTGAGAATTTCAAGAAGCTTTGTGAAATATCAGAGAACAAGAAATTTTAGAAGGTACCTTCTGTTATTCCAAAAAACACCTCACTCATCTCTACATGGCCTACACCACCTAAGGACACCCATGCACGACCCCCATTTGACCCCCACACCCTCAAGAAGGCTTAAAAACATGAGAAAGGGCTTAAAAACCCCTAAAAAGAACCAAAATAGCTCTCATAGGGTCTAAAGCCTCCAAAAAGGGGCTAAAACCCCTCAAAGGAGCTTAAGACCCCCAAAAGAGATAAAGATTGAGCTAAAGGGGCTAAAAGCCCAAAAAAATGGGCTAAAGCCCCAACCAGGGGCTTAAAACCCTAAAAATCCCAAGAAAAAGTATAAATAGAGAGGTGGGGGTCACTCTCAAAACACTCCTTCCTTGCATACTATTATGCTACTCGAGTGAGTGGCTTGAGACTATTTTCCTCTCAAGCCATTCACCCTCCCTCTCATCCATTCTCCCATAGAGCCATAGCTCTGCCATTCTCAAGAGAGGTGCTTCTCCAAGCTAGGGCTTGGTGGCCCATTTCCACCCATAGGAGGTATAATTTCTGTTTTGTGATGTTTATTTTAGGTTTTCTAACATATTTTTGCTTGCAGGTTTTATGGCCTAACATGTTCTTGCAGGTCTCCATTGTTGTATGCAGGGTCTTGGAGCTTAACCCATAACCTTGTGTGGAGAGGGGTTTTCTTTGTATTTTTGTTCTATTTCATTTCTATTTAGGTTTTCTTGCACAACCACCAGGAACCCTACCCTTCTTTCCTATAGATGGAAGGTAGCCATTCCTGCCCTATAGTAAGGGAGAAATCCCTCCTATAGAACTGGTGACCATACTAGGTCGATCCCACAGGATCCCTGGGTTTTATTTTTGTAGTTTATTTTCATTTGCCCTAGTTTAAATTTATGTCAAATCTAGCTTAGATCTCTGTTTTTCTACATTTATAGTTACTGCCGAGCCTCCTTAAGGCCAATCTGAGCCCATTTGGCCACAGTATAGGTTACTGTCGGCTGGATTTGGCTCAGAATCAAAAAAATTTCACTTTCCGGGGCAGGTCGCTCTTATCGGGTTGAAAGGTGCGACCAGGTCGCTCATTTAGGCCCGACAGGTGCGACCAAGTCGCTCATTTTGACCTGAAAGGTGCGATCCCCTCCCAGAAGCTAGCTCACTTTTGTTTACAGTTTCTAAGTGACCCCCTTGCCTGTTTTGGGGAAAATTTGGTGACCCCCTTGCCACATTTTCCCCAAAAAGAGCGATCTGTCTCTCAGATTCTGATTTTGAAACATTAAGGACTGTTAGTGCAGCTTAGCCACCTCTATCCATCAAATCTGTTTCCATTTCTTTTCAGTACTTGCTTATTTTATTATAGCATGTGTAAATCAATGGTAAATGAAATGGTTAATGGTTTAACGAATTTGATCAAATCTTGATTAAAAATTGCTGTAATTAAAATTAACATCTTGCCTAGCCCTTCCTCCTCTACCTAGTCATCACCCTTCGGGGTATTCTGGGATAAGATGAAGGGTGAAGCTTGTATAGTAATAGGCACTTCACTTATCATTTTTCAAAGCCACTAAAAATGGGTGACTTGGAAGGTAGAGGGGGTAGTAGGCCCAGGGGGCCTCACGACGATCAGCGTCCTCCCTGTTGACCGACCTTGCATCCGGAGGGTGACCTATGGATCTACAGATGGGCTTAGTTGCATTGTGTTGAGAGCCTAGCACCCTTTCCTGGTTGAAGAGAAATATAGGTGTAAGGCAGCCACCTAGTCAGGCTATCGTAGTTCAAATTCAGATATGGTACATGTTTAAATTTCTGTTTATCATTTACTGCTTTCATTAACAATGTTCTCAACTCTGCGGAATATTCATAAACCATTCAAGCAGCCACTAAACACAACAGAAAGACAAAAGGACATGCACACAAACCATACCATATAAAACAACCAAACTCAGTTCATGATGCTTAGCGAGCCATTTAAAATTTATAATTTACACCAATTCAAACTTCTACAGTCTTTGAGGACATAAGTCCCTGACTACCTTAACCATGGGAAGTACTTGGGCTCAGCCCAGAAACACATTGTGAGGAGTACCACAGGAACCCCAAAGTAGCTGGCTGCTGAGAGGAATTGCCCAGCGAAACAGGCAACGACCCCCACCGATTGAATAACACTCCCATGAGGAAAAATCCAAGCGTTGTCTTCTGGCAGCCTTGGTGGCCGAGTGACCACCTGAAGCCAATAGGAAGCTAGTAAAACCGGGGTCCACAAATCATCACTTTATTTCACCATTTTGACATACAAATCAAACATGATTGATCCTCCACATTCTTCCCCACGCCTGAGAGGTGACCCACCACAGTTCGGGTCCTTGAACCAACACCGTCAAGACCATTCTCGATGATCCTCTACACCATCAGAAGGACACACAGCCTCTGATTCAGACTCAGAATCATACCAATATGAGCTAGACTTGCATACTGCACCATCAAGCCCCATGGCTGGTGCAAACCCGGATCAATTTTTTGGTGTAGTAATTGGTAGTGGACCCATGTCCACACCCCACACCACCACCAACATCTCTGCTAGTGGCCCCAACATGGTCATGCAAACCGTCATAAGCCAGCTATGACCACCACCATTGACCAATCAAGTCATCCCACCTGTAACACATGGGGGCAGTATGCCTTCCGCCCACACTTTCCCACTTGGGATACATGGGGGCAGTGGCCCTTCCACCTACACTGCCCCTCCTGTCATACATGGGGGTAGTGGCCCTTCCACAATAGTGCCACAAGTACCCCCAGTTATGTAGATGCATCATGTCCCTACAAACCACATCACCATGGCTACCCCATCTCACATCAACCTTGGGTCAAACCTTCCTTTCATGGCACATATAAACTTGCCTGACTTGGATCAGTTAACAAATGACCCTATCTACCATCAAACTTTTTGGCCTCCCATTCCAACCAAACTCCCCTTAGACATTCCCAAGTTTGAAGGAAGGGCAGGGTAGAGCCCCCAAAACCACATCACGACGTTTCACCTATGGTGCTCATCAAACAACATTGTAGATGATTCAATCAGGCTTAGACTGTTCCAACGCACCCTCATAGGTGCTGCATCCAAGTGGTACATCAAGCTACCACAAGCCAAGTACCCGGATTTCAACTCCTTGGATTTCATGTTCCTGCAATATTTCCAACTCCCCGTTAGATACGACGAAGGGGTGGAAATCTTGTTATCTTGCCGCCATAATACTGAAACCCACATAACCGACCACATGCATGAGTGGAGGTGACGCCGTATTTTGTGCAAGATCCAACTGGATGACAGTATCTTCCTGGATTGGTTCCTAAAAACCTTTCTACCACCTATAGAAAAGGACATCACATCTGAACGTCCCCAATTCGAAGAGGAGGCCATCTTGAAAGCCCAGTAGTTTGATCTAATCTATGCATAGTCTGGATACCTTTACATTGTCATTCCAGATGATCCTCATGCGAGAACCTCCTACCGAGATGCATCGGGGTATCCCATGCTATAGATGGAATCATAGGTTCTGTCTCTCACCAACTACAACACCGTCTAATACCACCTACAATGCCACCACAACTAATCAAAACCCCTAGTGTTGCGTACCAAAACCAAACTCTGGACTATGCAAGAATGATGTCCCAGTCTGGAGCCACAACTTATTGTGCACAACCTACGCCACCACAGCAAGCCCGGGCCTTGGCTTGGCTGACACAACAATACACATGACAAAAGCCCACATTTGTGGCACTGGCACCCACCCAAGTCTACTATGCACCACCGGTGCAAGCCGTTCAAGCCCCCGCCCCTGCTCCACCTGCTCCATTAGGACAGGTGTTTGCACAACAAAACTGTCCCAACCAGCCAGCCCCTAATAACCAGCAAGGGCAAGCCAGGAATAACTGACCCCAGAACCAAGGTAACTATCAATCGCAGGGAGGAAGTCAACAACCAAATCCCCCCAACAATGCCTCGCCGAACCGACTAGCCCAAAATCCTCAACGACCAAATGCACCAAGACACAATGCTCCGTTGCATACAAACCAATGGTGCACACTATGCGAGGTCTACGGGCACTACACATACAAGTGTCCCTTCATGGGTCACGCTAAACAGGCCATTAGAAACGAGGTTCAACATGCCACCAATACAATAGACCAAGCCCAACCCAACCCAGCACCACCAGGACCTCCTCCTACGGTGCTCCAAAACCCATTACCAGTCTAAGGATTGGTGGCAACTGCACCCCCTCCCGAACCCAATCATAACGCTCCGGGGGCACCTTCCACGACAGAAATAGGTGTCCACCACTTGCTAGCTATGACCACTGAAGAGGTCAATTTACAAACTAGACGAAATCAGTTCGAAACCAATATCGAACTCGTTGACACATCAGTGGCATCTACGTCTAAAACAACCAATGCACCTCTTAAGTTACCCCCTTTCTCGTGCCCCCCCATATGTTGGGTTTCCAACAATGCCACGGCTAGAGCTATTGTCAGCTACAACATCGTGGATGATTTGGCCCAAACACCTACTGCCATGTCTGCTCTTGAGGTACTCAAAAATTTCCCAACACAGCGGAAAGCCTTACTAGCCGCCCTTGGCGCCATGGACCCCTCTGACTCCAAGTTGATCACATTCGACATGGATAATGGAGAACCGTAGATGCCATTAACCATTTCCTTCCAAATCCCGGTGTCTATCCGGAATTTGGTCGTACACCGGTGCATAGTGGATGAAGGGGCATCCATGTGCGTTATGTCTACCCTAGTCTGGCAGAAGCTTGGATCCCCAATTCTGTAACCATCCTCTACAACTCTGCAGGCTTATGATGGCCATCCCACTAAAACCCAAGGAATCCTCCCCCACATCCCCATCACATTAGCTGGGAAAACAATACTGATTGACATAGAAGTTGTTAATGCTCAATTGGACTATAACCTTCTCCTCAGAAGAAGTTATATGTACGCCATGAGGGCCATAGCATCAACTGTTTTCCATCTCATGATGTTCCCCCATGAAGGGAAAATCGTGACGATTGACCAAATGACTTATCATGATCCACAAGGACTAACAACACCCGCCAATGTTATCCCTATGATCAACACCATTGATCCGCAAGGACTGACCACACCCGCCAATGTTATCCCTACGGTCAACACCATGGTTGACAACACATCAACCTCCCCATTGTTGAATGTGGGCCTTGGGTTGTTTTACGATACCACCATTATGGATTCTTTCCCCTTAGTGTCATCACCATCGACACCAAATGAGACTGTGGATTTGTGCATGCTCTCATCTAGCACTGCTGCACCCAACATCAACCGTAGCCGCACCCCCAACCGCAACACCATCTGCAGCCACAACATCATCTGCAGCCGTCGCATTATGTGTAGCTGCAACCACAACATCATTTGCAGCCGTAGCATTATGTGTAGCCACAACCACAACCTCATCCCCACATACAACCATCAGGGAGTTATCTGGGCTCCTCTCTAGTCCACACAATTCCCTTCCTCTTTCCCCCACATGGTGTCATGAGCAAGCCAGTAATGGCCACCTTAAAATTAACAAACTTTACATTGGGAATTCCCGTTTGGTACCTGGATCCACCTGCTCAACCACCAATACCCAAGGTAGTCTTAACCCCCGTGCAACCCATTGTGGTCGAATATCATCCTCCACCTAGCCCGCAAAAACCAACCACTACACCCACACTGCCCCACCCAAAAAGGGCCAGGGGAAAAAACGCGAAAGCTACTGCTGAACCTCGACAGATCCCGCCTTACACCGTCTGCGAAGAATAGGGCCATCCAACTCAAAACTACCCTGAGATTCCCATAATCAACGCGCATTTGGATGCCATGGATACAACAGAAAACCTCCCCATGGTTGAACTTCCAAGCGGGCCAATCGTGAGAAACAAGTCATTAAGAACAAACCATGCTTGCACCCTTTATGGATTGTATGGACACTATTCTCACCACTTCCAAGACTTGTCCGAATTCTGAATGGCTTTAGCCAACCTTCGACAATATTCCCTTAAATCTGAGATCACCTTGATTGAAGAGTTTCACCCCCCACCTCCTTCTTCAGACACCATGTCCATTTACATGATGTCCAATTCTACCAACCCTATTGTCTCCACCACGAATGACGGTACATCGGACCTATCTCTTCGTTGCTTCCGCAATGATGAGGAGATACTTGAAGCCTTAACCACCCTAGAATACCCATGGGACGACATGCACCGTCACGCGTTCTTCCTCCCCGAAGAACTTGTATCGCAGTCTGACCAGTTTTCCGTGGAAACCAAAGATTTTATTCATGGGAAAGTCGATTGGTTCAAAATCCCCATTTTGGCACCAGAAGCCTTCAAAGAAGGGAACATGGCCAACATCTAGCCAACCATCAAAATCAACATCTCAGCCAATCTCGAGGTTGTTGAAGAAATCATGCTGGGGGCATCTTGCTCCCTGGAGGAAGTCGCTGCCTACAAAGCTCTCTTCCAAGAATTCTGGGACATCTTTGCCTGGTCTTACACTGAAGTGTTCGGGTTGGATCCATCCATCATGGAACACCACATCAACACATGACCCGATGTGGCCCCCATATGCCAAATGCAATGGCCCATCCATCCTTCCAAAGCGGCCATGGTCAAAGCCGAGATAGAGAAGCCACACACAGTCGGCTTCATTTACCCCATTGCGTACACCACTTGGGTTTCTAATCCTGTTCCCGTGAATAAAAAATAGGGTACCATCCACATTTGCACGAACTTTCGCGATCTAAATGGGGCATGTCCCAAAGACAACTTCCCAACATCCTTCATCGATCAGATTATCGATGCATGCGCCGGACATGAGGTCTTTTCCTTCATGGACAGATTTTTTGGATATGACCAAATTCAGATCCAGAAACAAGATTGTTACAAGAATGCATTCACAACCCTGTGGGGCACATTCACATATTGAGTCATGCCCTTTGGGCTGAAAAACGCTGGAGCCACCTTCCAGTGCGCCATGACATATTGTTTTCATGATCTAATCCATATCATATTGGTCTACCTGGACGATCTTACCACTCGATCACAGATGCAAGCACAACACATAGACGACTTGCGGCAAGCCTTCATACAATGTTGCAATTACAAAATCCACTTGAACCATTTCAAGTGTGTTTTCTGTGTCCCAACGAGCCGTCTCCTAGGGTTCATCGTGTCACACAAAGGAATGACTGCTGATCCCCTGAAAGTCCAAACCACTTTCCCTCTAATGTCACCTCTTTAAGTGACATTAGTGTAGCTTGTAATATAGTCTTTTCCCTTTTTTTGTTTTACACATTTTTAAAAGTGAGTCTTATGCATTGTTTCCCCTCATTGCTCCATATGGATCCTACCTCAAACCGGTACATTGGATTTGCAGATGGGGTGAGCAGATGGTCTCCAAACCTTGCCTTGGCTCCATGGGTCATCTAATCCCCATCACACGAGTTGATCCATATCGATGGGATATGTGTGGGCAGTGCAACCAACAACTAGGAAGGGTATGGTGGTGTCAACGGCCTCTTGGCCAACGCTCTCCAGTTAGGCGTTTTCCATCTCGACGTCTTCCTAGACTCCCAGCTGCTTGTCTCCCAGTTGAACAACTACTATCGGGTATGTGATCCTTGCC
>LPNX010284721.1:267925-298267 GCA_001517045.1 Pseudotsuga menziesii | reverse complement strand
ATATATATATATAATCTTGTACTTTTAAAATAAATTAAATTCATGAATGATATTTGTATGAAAAAAATATGTTAGTTATGCATATAAATTAAATTCATTTTTTGTTTAATTTTATTTACAAGTTCAAGACAAATAAATGTTAAAAGACAATAAATTTTTGAGAATTTACAATGAATCTTAGTCACATCATTCTAGAGTTATTTTATTAATTTTATTTATAGTCAATTTAGAAAAGTAACTCAACCATGGTTATTTATATTGTGCATAAAAAGTAGTGTAGGAGGTGAGTTGTCATATATACCTACCCCATAAAACCCTTAACTCATAATATTTTAATATATCTTATATTTTTGTAGTACATCTCTTAGGAGGCCCATTTTTGACCTCAAATTCTCTCTAATGTTTAGAAAGTTCCTGTGCACTAAACAGATGGTTAGAACATTTGAATCCATTACATTCACACATGTTCCTAGAAACCTCAATAGTGTAGCAGATCAAATGGCTAATGATATTCTAAATTGGCACATTCATAATCGCATATAGGAAACATACAAGCACAATCATATATAAAACACACACACAAGTGTAAAAATACATCATCCAGGCATTGCATTTCACATCATCATAAAAAGAATCACATATAAAACCATAAAAAGCACATCCACGTGCGTAAAAATATATATATAGATAGATAAGTCGCATGTCCAAGATATGTCCAGTACAAAACTAGAAGCTAGATATGCTTTCTCAACTGAATATACATAGCGATGCAAAAAATCCTAAGTGCACCAACGCACTAGGCACAGCCCCACTGGCTGCCAGTCTAACCCAGCATCATCATCTGGCTCAGTATCATCATCTTCCTCAGAAGACTCATCCTCTACGAAAAGATCCCCTCTCACCGCTTGACGAAGGTAATCGCAGGCCACGACCACCGTCCTCATCATAGAGGTTCACTCTGGAGGAAAACTGTGAATGGATGCAATCAGATCATTGTTCAAATGCTGTCAGCCGTCATCAGAGATCCCATTAGCAAGTCGCTCTAGATACAGAAAAAATCATCCACCTCCTGTCGTTTCCTGTGAGAGTTCCCCACAGGAACCGGCACAAGTGCAATAGTGACCACTCGCCTCTGATACTCAGGCGGTGGGCGGGGACCAACATCTGCATACATAAACAAAGACACCATCAGTCTACACATATAATCATACAACTAGCAACCAGCTAAAACTACTCTATGTATAAAGAGGAACACAAAAACATCCCACATACATACCAGCTGGTCCCCATGCCTGGCCTGGAGGTCGGGGCATCTAAGGGTCCACATGATAGTTCATACCAGCATATGGGTACTCCTCAATGACCATTGGAAGTTGATGCCATTGCTCTAATAGCTCCTTAGTGAAGAAGCGGCCCACTCTTCAGCCACCCTCTCGTACCATCATTTGGCACCACCTGCGCAACCGTGGCTCTCGTGGACTGCTATCCCGCACGGCCCAGTGCGGACGCAGAGTAGGTAATTTCTCAAAAAAGAAAGCACATAAAAAGGAGCCAAAGCAAAATCCTGCCCCAAATGCCTTTGCATTGTTCAGCTGATGCTGAACATCCTGAAGATACATCTGGGCCCACCCATAATAAGTGCCCCTCATAGCATGCTCTACTAGCTGCAGCTGCCCTCCAAATATCTTGTGGCTCCCCGTGGAACCCAAGATACACAGCAGTAATGTCGCCACTTCCCATGTTGACAGGTCCTCAATGTCACACATCAAGATGTGTGAGCCACGCACATACGCAGTAATGTAACAGTGCTTGTCACATAGCTCCTCCAATGTCTTCCTATGAGACAACACTGGTGCCAAGTCACCAACAACTACCAACATAGGGAGCCCAGTAAAGAAGTATACATCCACCAACATGATCTCAATATGCTGAACCTGGAAGAGGAAGCCCTCCTCCACAATATCCCAAAATCTCACCAACGTTTGCAACAACAAATGCAAGCTCTTCATGAGCGGTATCTGCATGAAATTCAGTAAACCACAATAAGCTAGTGTACCAGGCACATTCTCATCCCGCAATGCCGCCTCCCGGAGGTATTTACAGTCTCTCTCCTGCCACATAATCTCAACCATCCTGAACAAGCAAAACACCGCTGTCATCTACTGCTCTCATAAAAAAATGTCATCTAGGGGTCAAGTTGCACCTGCTTGGCCAAAAAGAGCGACTAGGTCACTTAAAAATGCCTCACAGGTGTGAACAGGTCGCTCTTTTTCCCTTGAAAGGTGCGACTTGGCTCCATGAAACCCGAACAGGATCATACATGACCTTCAGGTGACCAAACTCAAAATGTAAACCACCAAAAAGGATAGATTTTGCAAGAGCTCTTACCTACAAGTCATGGAACTTGAAATCGTTGGTCGGAATAGGAGAAATCAGCAAAAGAAAATCTAGGGTCCACCTCTCCAACTCTGCAGTGAACAGTGACAATGACACTTCACAAAGTGGTCCCCACCCTTATATGGGCCCCATTTGACCTATTTTCTCTCGTTCAACACAACAGGACCATACAGAGTCCATTGGAGATGCTGTTCACACCACTGGTTTCAGAATTCCGCTTTCTATCTCCTTATGATCCGCTTTCTATCTCCTTATGAGACCATCGTCTCATGTTTAACAAGTAATTTTCAGGACCACTTCCCAGAAGTTACCTTGATTTACGAGCTACAACATTGTGATGTAAGTGTCTTTGAACCTGTATTTGCATCACACTTGCTTATCGCCACTCATGCGGGTTATCAGGCCACCGCTCGTAAGTCACATCATTTTTATTTTTTTACATATAGTTGTCTACCCCGTCCATTGCACCTTATGCGGATCTTTAGACCATCATACGTAAGATGCATCATTTCCTTTGCATGCATTTGGCATATAACTGCCTCTAGACTTGCACTCACATCACATGTAGTCAAGTTCATCCACCACAACTCACACATGACTCTCCTGACCTCTGTCTGAGAGCCACCTCGGTTTGCATTCCTCTGTTGCACTGACTTGCGTACCTTTGATGCAGTCTATCTTGTGCATGTATTGGTATGTTTAAGAGCCGCCTGCTCCATCCATACTGCACGTATGACCTTTGGACCATTATCGACTGTCTTGACATGGGGCACCAACTGTGCCACCGCAATTGGTTGACCATACTAGAGTTTCCTTTAAGCTCTTTTCTGACTACTAAAAGAATGAAAAGATGGCCGAGTGCAGTTGCTTCCTTTCCCGCTCGTTAAAGTATAGGAAAGGGCGTCTACATCGTCTCATTTATCTTCTTTTGCGGACTATGTAGACCATCAAATGAGAAGGACCACCTTGGCACATTCAAGCCAAGACCGTTCCCCTCTGCATCCTTTTATGCTTTCTTGGGCAGAGGCGCCACACATTTATGAAAAAATGTCACCATGGGTTTTCGTTAAGTTCTTTTCTAGCATTGTCAGCAAGAAAAGATAGCCGAGCAAACTTGGTTTCGTTCATGCTCGTAAAAGTATCTGAATGACCGTCCAACAAATATAGGTTTAACCTTTCTCGACCTGACTGGACTACCAACGGTAAAGAAGTCTCTCATACCCTAAAGGATGGGCGAGCTCTCTTATGTATACTTTTATCCTTTTCTTGGGACAAGAGACTACCAACGAAAAAGAGCCCCCACTGGAGTCTTCTTCGTGCTTTCAGACTCTCTAAAATTTAAAGCACCATCGAGCATTTACTTTCTCTGGCTCGCCAAAAATACATGAGATCATACCACAACGGTGTCTCTAGACACCACCCCACATATAACAATTTGGTAGAATTCCCACTTTGGGTTGCCTTTGTTCAGAGTACTCTGCAATGTGTCTTCCTTGTATCCCATCAGTACCAAAAGTCTCTACCTCCCCCAATTATTTCCCATTTGTAGTGACATTCCTGGTATTATAGCTATGATCCCATTCCCACGAGTCAGTTTCATTTGCTGCCTGGTCTGCCCTGACGTCATACTCTAAACAAAGGAAGTTTGAGTGTACTACACTCCCCCTGCCCCTGTTCAACTCTTTCCCTCCCCCCCCACATTCAGTGGGCCAGTCCTCAAATTGTCTCACGTCTTTCGGTTATCTCCCTCGCTCTTCTAGTCAAGGAAACACCATTGCCTTGACCAGGGGTAGGTCTCCTATGCCAACACAAATATTCCAGAGGATAGACCCAGAGGTCCCTGTATCTTGGTTTCATTAACCTCATTGATGAGTTCCTTTGACCACTTGAGAGGAGTCCTTAGTGCCTCTCTGGATAGTTGTTTCTCATGTGCTCGACTCCAGCTACATCATCGCACCATTGAGATTTGTACAGGGTATTGGTCTGTGTAGTATTTGGTCGAAGACCCCGAATGTCACCTAACTCTAGCACATGGATGAGTCTATTTGAGGGACCCCAACAGGTTCATGTCCCTTGTGATTTTCAGGTTGCATTGGAGACAGTGTTCAGAAGCCCCAACAGTGCTTCTATATAGATTTATGATTGATGCAACATATTTGTACCACAGAGACTCTGACTCTCCATCAGTGAGTCCATACAACTATGTACCATTCCAAATCTAGCAGGCCATCATTCATGAAGATATATGATCAGTTGTATATGATCGGCTCTTGTATTATAGAGCATAGACCACATTATTCTTTTGACATTGTTACGAGCATGGAGATTCCCACCTCGTCCATATACATGTCACATATTATTTTTATCTCACCCATTGATGGGAACCACATTAATACAAAAACCAAAAGCCACCATGCCCTAGCCTAGGAAGCACCACCTCTCTGTAGAAAATCCTATGATGTCCATCGGCCATACGATGAGATCCTCCCCTCACACATCAGGGGGCAATATGTTAACCCGAAAAATCCCTCACTCAGCTCTACATGGCCTACACCACCCAAGGACACCCATGCACGACCCTCATTTGACCACCACACCCTTAAGAAGGCTTAAAAACATGAGAAAGGGCTTAAAAACCCCTAAAAAGAGCCAAAATAGCTCTCATAGGGGCTAAAGCCTCCAAAAAGGGGCTAAAACCTCTCAAAGGAGCTTAATACCCCCAAAAGAGATAAAGATTGAGCGAAAGGGGCTAAAAGCCCAAAAGAGGGGCTAAATCCCCAACCAAGGGCTTAAAACCATAAAAATCCCCAGAAAAAGTATAAATAGAGGGGTGGGGGTCACTCTCAAAACATTCCTTCCTTGCATACTGTTATGCTTCCTGAGTGAGTGCCTTGAGACCATTTGCCTCTCAAGCCATTCACCCTCCCTCTCATCCATTCTGCCATAGAGCCATAGCTCCCCCATTCTCAAGAGAGGTGCTTCTCCAAGCTAGAGCATGGTGGCCCATTTCCACCCATAGGAGGTATAATTTCTGTTTTGTGTTGTTTATTTTAGGTTTTCTAACATATTTTTGCTTGCAGTTTTATGGCCTAACATGTTCTTGTAGGTCTCCATTGTTGTATGCAGGGTCTTGGAGATCAACCCATAACCTTGTGTGCAGAGGGGTTTTCTTTGTATTTCTGTTCTATTTCATTTCTATTTCGTTTTTATTTCACAACCACCAGGAAACCTACCCTTCCATCCTATAGATGGAAGGTAGCCAGGTATAGGACGTAAGGTAGCCATTCCTACCCTGTAGTAATGAAGAAATCCCTGCTACACCTTCTAATGTCATTGTTGGAAATTGCAGCAAAGTGCCCCTATGTAACCAAGGAGACACAGTATCTTTTGCCAAGAAACAAGGTCAAATAGATACTAGTAGGTATGCCCAAATCACCACTCCCAATGGGAATGCAAGTTCTCCTCAGGGTTCTACAATGCTGATTTCTCAAAGAAATGTGCACGGAAAAAGAATTTCAACAGATATGGAGGTTGAAGATGTGAAAGAAATATTAAATAACCATTCTGCCAACAGACCTGCTGTGAGTTGTTTTGCTGGCAGTCCTTCTATCAAGGAATTCATGTTGAGGAATGTATATCAAGGTGGAGTGATGGGATTCCCACAAGATTCTGGAACTCTTCAAAAGTCACCAACGCCATATTGTATAACACCTCAAGGTTAAGCAACAACGAGTGAAAAAAATAAAACACCCAGCCCTTGCTTGAAAGGTGGCAAAATCACATCCAACCTGACAACATTTTTGGCTAGAGAATGCAAGAAAAGAACCAATAATCAACAACCAGTTCATTCCAAATGGAATGAACCTTCAAAGATAATGAATGTTATAACTGCATAGAGGAGCTAAATACATGTCAGAGTTATATAAGTATATCTTTCCAACAAACAGAAGCAAATACCGATGATGTATGAAGAAAGAGTTTGACAAGCCAATGACATTTTGAAGCAGTAATCACATCTCAGAGGACTAAGGAAAAGCTCAGGAGAAGCAGACAGAATGACAGATGAAGAGAAACAACAACCTCAAGGCGAGCATAACAATTGAATAATGAACCAACAAAGACAATGAATTGAAGAATTATATGTGAAAATTCCATCTCATATTTCTTCATTGAATGTTTGGAAGGCCTAATTGAGGGGGAGCTAAACCATTGATATATGAACTGAAAAAAATTAAGCAAACATTATGAACTTATTCGCTAAGTTTTATAGCATGATTTGGAACTCTTTTGATTGTTGGTAGCAAATTGAAGGACTCTTTGAAGACTTCCTTGATCCGTGAAACAACATTCTTGAGGATAACCTGTGTGATAATTAAGGGAAGCTGTTAGTTCTTTTCAAAAGCAGGAAGAGTTGAAGGATTTTGTTTGGTGCACCTTTTAAAGTGCAACTTGGTAATGTGAATAAACCATAGAACTGTGGAATGTCTTATTTTATTGAACAACAATACAATAGTATATGAAAGAGTTGATGCATTAATTACAGTGAAGATATCCTTTTGAATAACCTGAAGAGAATTGAAGGTCTTTCTTTTCGACTTTGGATTTACATGAGAAATATGATGAGGTGATCATAAGGGGGGGAGTCATTTATAATGGGATCTACACAAAATGTTTGAATTGAAATTTGAACAGATGAAGGTCAATGGGATGCTTGAATATTACTTAAATACTACTCAAGGACAGTCTTGAATGACTAACTTTTACTTGCAAGAGAACCATGTTCTGAAGTTGAATAGTATTAAACTTATTGAGTATTATTTTGGCCTAGGTGTTCCATGTATCCTTGCTGGTCAGTGGTGATCACTATATATGAATTTGAGGTTGTGATTTAGGTAAAAATAGATTATTCATTGTAATTTGTTGTTGTAACATTGATGATTTGAGCTACATTACCTTCATGCAGCTTATTTTAAGATTGATGGTTTGATATTTATCTCTTACATTGTCTCTTTCTTATATGTGATAGGAAATGACGTTGAAATTTGAGAAAGCTAGGCCTAGGATCTATGTCTTCACATAGGTAGTGTCATAACATTAAAGGATAAATAACTAATTTGACAACACTTTCGCTAAGAAAGAATGGGCTCGTTCAAGTACATGAAACCTTGTTGGTGTTTATCACGAATATATTGACAATTTTTTATGGTTTGTTTATTGCTTTTGTTTGAAGCATTTTGTAGATTTTTGAAGTTTGTGTGTATTTTGGTTAAATATTGTGTTAGTCCCTTGACTACTTCTAGTTATCATTTGATGCTTGATTTAACCCTTTGTTGTAGCTTGAATCAATATTGGTTTTAGGCGATTTTCATTGATTCATGGTTTGATAAAAGATGTTTTTTTTACCTTTTAGTTGCATGAATTAATTGTCTTCACTGTTTCGATTATTTTATGCGGATTGTATATTTTCTTTGTAAATACTTATCGTTATTCAAAAAAATAAATGATCTCTACATAGCTAAGCGAAGAAAAAAGTGGTATATGCACTAGATTCCTATGCATTGATCGTAGGATACCTATTGGCACGATACCAACATTCATCTAATGCAATAATCAATTGCCATACTTACAATGCATAATTGTATTAGCCTCCATGACCACAATTGGATAGTCAAGGCCAAGATCGAGCATAATGTTGGATTCTATCAGTTTATTGGTTTGTCAAGATTCAGATCCCCACATGTCCACTGGACCATTAAGGGACGAGAATAACAAGCGGAGTCCCCACTTTCCCTGAATCTAGTTAGTGTAGTTGTGTTTCACTGACACCTTCCAGTTGTGACTCGTGAGTCTACATGTTCTGTTGTTGATGATGTGACTCATGTTTTTTGAATAATGTTGTTGTTCCTCTATTTTTACAATATTTTATAAATCAGTGAAATATTCACCAGTTTTTACAATTTTTTATAATGAAGTTAATTATTCGCCGGGATTTTACTATATCTTATAACTTAGTAAAAGATTAGCCAATATTTTACAACATTATATAATAAAATAAAGATTCTCCAATTTTTTTATATATACATATTATATTATTGATAAAATCGCCTTTAATTTTTCCTATATATTGGATAGATTCACCCATTTTTTATACATATAAATCTAGGGGGGGTTCTTAAAATCATCCATGTTCCTTAGCTATCTTGTCTTTGCATGTCAGCCATTCCTGATATAGTTATTGGTTCAATCACATCTTGTTCGTATGAGTTCTTCCAAATTATCTGGCGTTGTTGAGTACCTCACGTTGGTTGATAGGGGACGCCTTCATGCCCTCATTCCAGCGGATTCCATTCCATCGACTCCAGATCATTTATTCTGGAATAGGAGTCTAGAGTCAATTGAGTGCCTTGAGACTTGTAGTAATCAGTGGCAGGTTTTCTCGCCATCGACAGTCCTGGGAATACAACAATGTCCCCTGATCGATGGATGATTTCAAGTGTTTGACCTCAACACATCTATTCACATGTGTTTGATTCCACTCTGTACCTTGATTCCCATTCTCATTATCGGTGGGATATCTCATGTCTTTTAATGATATACATTAATGACTAGTAATCAGACGATGGGCCATCATGTTCGGCCTCAACACCTTTGTTCGCATGACGGGACATGTACCTGTAGTGGTTTGCGTAGAAGACCTTCGAGCTTGGTGGCATTGTGACATATTCTACCTCCTTGATTGTTCCAGTATTCATGAGATGCCAGACCTCATGCCCAGATTTGAGTGTATTATCATATATCTTCATCCATTATGGAGATCTTGTTCTGTATATATTGTACATTACGATGACCACAAGTGACATATGTCTATTATGCCTAATAATGGCCATTGTACTCTTATGTATTTGGGACTGGTACACTGTATATTTGCGGTAACATGCTGAGATTTAGCATTGTACTGTACTGATGAGTGGCTGGTTCTTCCACCTGGGTCTTCATTACTCCACTTCTATGATGGATATAATGTATTTCGGCCCTCGTGTTATACCTCCAACCTCACACATTAGGGGGCATCTATTATAGCTGATTTTACCACACTTGGTAGATCACACTTTTATGGCCTTCCATGTCCCTCTGTAGACTCTTTGGACCCACTTTACTCGAAACATACTTTGATGATCCAAGAAATCCCCTAAAAAACAAATGTTTATTTCCATATGCGGGTTTTAACTTAAAAGCCATGTGTACATACAACTTGCTCCACTGTAGCCCGCATACATCGGAAAATATGCATAAAAACAAAAACATTTGGATTTTTCCTCAATGAGCCCTTAATAAATTGACTCTTGGCCTTCCATATGCTTGGAAACGCTCTGACTCGACCCTTCATTTCCTATTGAAGGGCTATATATTGAGCCTCTTGGATGCATTAGGAGGGAGAAAATTTGAGAGCAAGGAAACTATAGTTCATTGTTGCCTCATTAATCTATGTTTGAGTTTGCATCCCTTTGTCCTTTTGAGCACACATTGTTGCTCTTCCAAAGCTTGCCATTGAGATAGAGGAGTAAAGTGGCAGAGGCATGGGTGGAGGACTTGGATTCTCCGTTTCGACGAGGTGTCAAAAGAGTTTGTCACTTTTATCTATGTTCATTATTAATAGAAATATCTATTTATCGTCCATTACATGTGTATGACTATGGATATTCTTATCCATGGATGTATTTGTTTTTTATTATACGTGTTGGATTTATATATGCTAAAGTAGGCCTAACACTTAACATATATCATGCTTTCTTTGTTCATTGTTGTTGAGGATCTACTACAACCGTCCTGAATAAGGTATGTTTTTTATCCCTTAGTGTTGGTGGAATTTATCTCTCTCGGATATTGAAGTAGATTGATTTATCATGTCATTTAGTCTGTTGTGGTCTACCCCAAGCCATAGGAAATTTCTCTCTGTAACAAAATGGAAATAGTTAGAAGATGATCCACCAACGATGGTAAGGGGTCTATGAGCCAACCAAAGTTATAAGGTACACAAATGAGGATGTAGTTGGAGAAGTTATTGCATAGTTATGATGATTGTTATAGAATGCTATATGGAAGGATATGGAGAGGAGGAAGATGTGAATTCAATGCATGAGAACCATAGCATGAAGCACTAAAAGGGTTCTAGAAGAAGGATCAAGTGGGAATTTGAACCCGAGAGAATCTATAAATACCAATTTTGGTGTTTATGAAGGGGAAACTATTGTTTAAGAGTTGAGTAGTGGGAGGAACCATTGACTAGACATGATTAAAATAGAGCTTTGACTGTGCATTGTAAAATTACTCTTGTAAAATGATTTAGATTAATATGAAGCCATAAGTCTTGGCATTTGTTGTTGTGTATGTGATTGTTTTCCATTATTGTGCACCTGATTTACATCCGACCAAGGTTTTGTTTGTATCAATTGGTATCAAAGTATAAGTATCCTGTGTTGGAAGTCTAATTGCAATCGAAAAAGGAAGCAACTCCTACTGCTGTTGGGTAGAGTTATAGAGGATGTGGTAATCCCAATTGTGATTGGGGTAGTTGTGTTAGATGGGTAAGAAAAGGGAAAATGTGTAGAGGGGCGTTAATGTTTATTGTAGGGGACAAAGGATTCATAGAGGCGCATGGGTGACTATTGACCATGAAATTTTTGAATAATGCATTTAAACCATGAGAAGTCTAAAGAGTGAGTTAGCTGTTGCGAAGGAACCCTAGAGGATAGGAGTAGGAATTGGAACCCTTGACCATAGTGATGAAGAGGTTAAGGAATGCGCGAATGTTCTTGAGGTCGAAAAGGAAGAATACCCATGAGACCGATTGTTCAAAGTATTTTTGGAGATGAAGTGTAGGTCTACAGTGGAGGTACCTACCTAATCAAGGAGTTTGAACCCTGAATATTTGATATACTAGATAAGAGAAATGGAAAAATACTTTGATATGGAGTAGGACCCCTAAAGGGTAAAAATTTATTATTTGAAGTTGAAGGGTCATGCCTCATTGTGGTTGGACAATGTACATGATGGCATAGTGAAGAAGAGGAAAGAAAAGGTGAAAACTTGGGACATGTTGGTCGCCAAGTTGAAGGATAAGTTCCTTCCCACTGATTACATGATTTTTATGTTCAGGAAACTAAAAAAATGAGATAAAAGGAGTTGACTATGTAAGAATTCATTGAATATTTATATCGATTGTTTATCAGGTCGAGGAAGACAGATGAAGATGAAGAAATTGTCATGAGGTATGTGAATGGACTGAAGTATTCCATTCAAAGTCGAAATGAGCATGCAATGGTTTAGGACTGTTGTTGAAGCTTACCATCTATCCCTGAAAGCAAAGGAGAAACTGCTAAGGAATATTTCGACGAGCAGGGGGATATTGTCTTCTCAAAGCCAAAAGTTTTTGTTGCTAGAGGAAAAACCAATGGATTAAGAAAGGAGGAAGGTCACTAACAGAGAATATAAGAGAGCAATACTAAAAACTATGCACTAGACTACCAATGAACATGTGATAATCCCAATAGTTGAGGAAATTTTGGTTGAATAGGAACTTTTGGAGGACAATATGCATAGCAAACCAAAGTAGTGTTAAAATTGAGAACCATAGATCTAAAGGATAATATGAGAGATATTGGAAATGAATTATGCCGTGAAATAATTAAGATCAATGTACACTGAGCAAAGAATTCATGACACAAAATTTAGATTAATCGGACAAGAATTGCTTCGATAATCACAACATTAATCTTAATTCATTAATCAGTAATACAATGACGGTACAATACATAGAATTCAAATACTATGGATAGGATTTAAATCGACCAATTCTAACTGACTGTTTAACTAACTCAGTGTGGAAAAATCACAGTTGGAGCTCACTAGTCTAACTATGGATGTCTAACTCATTCTACAATCAGTTAATTGATGAGGTAGGTGGATAAAAGGTGCCACTTTCCCTGCATGCATGCAAAACTGACACTAGGATAACTGATATTGATTTAACTGAAAGTAACTGGAGGGTAAATCAACATAAATACTTGTAACCTACCACAACGAACTAAAGGTGAATTTGGTTGTCACTCAGAGTGGGATCCTATAATGCAAGGATTGGTCCTAGAGGCAGATAAAATCATGCATCAAGATGCAATAAATGGAAGATAACCCCTTGGTGTGTCCCCCATACTCTAGTATAGTGATAATATCCCCCTAAGTTAGGAAAAATGAATAAATAGACTATATTGGACAAGGGAGGATTAATTAATCCTAACACCCCCCTCAATCCTAACTCTGGACAACTTGGGCCCTCGCAACTAGGACAAAATTCACCCATACAATATAAATGAATTAAAATGCTGCTTAATAAAATAAGGAAAATGGGGAAAATCACATGGGTAAAACCCCTCCTCAAAATAAGCAGGTAATCAAGAAACAAGTTTCCATACTTAAGAGAAAAAAATTCTCTTTGAGCAAAAACTTGTGACAAAATTGTTGCAATCTGCAACTCTATGGAGAAGTAATGTAGAATCTTGTTTCTTCTCCGCACCAGCATCCTGGGAGTGTGCATGTGAACTTTTTCATCTTCTTCCAATTAGACGATAGATAGGAGAAAGAATAGTGACTTGATCTAATTTGTTCTTCAGTGGGATGAATCGTGGATCAGTCTTCACCATCAAGTATCATCTCTCAGGAGTTTTGTTGCACCTCACTAAAGGAAGTGAAACTGAATGAGAGAGAGCAACATGTTGGTTCTGATACTGGGGCCTCATTATTATTATGTCATATAGATCCCCAGCAATATTCCTAGTTGCTTCAATGAGATTTTGGGCCCATTTAGGATTCTAATTTGGAATAGGAGCTATATTTGGATCTAGATCCTCTTGAGGTTCAATCTCAATCTCAATATCATGTTGATCTTGTTCCTCATATTTTGAATCTAAAAATTTAGACAACACATCATTAACAAAAGGTGTATATAGAATGTCTTTACCTCCCCTTTTGAATGGCTATTGAGGTTGTACTGGATCTGAGTATGGTAGAAAGTGTGAGAATTCATCATTCCTTGGAGGCATGGTTTGCAACAACCTTTGATATAATATTCCCAGCTAAGATATATGTGATCTCCACTGAATTAGGGCCAAATACTACTCACTTTGGTGAGACAGTATGTGTCATCTGGTATACAAATAGCAAATTTGCAGCTAAAGAGGGCACATAGAGTACATTTCTGAACACTCCATGTTTTAATTTGATAGAACCCTTTCCTTCAGCTCAAATTTGGGTATCATCACCCATGTGAATACTCAGACCATCTATAGTTTTTAATGAAGAGAATGATTCTATGGATGAAACCATATGATTGGAGGCTCCTGAATCAATGAGGAAGGCATGTGATTTTGAACAACTAGCTTTCAGTGAATGACATCTCTCATCATGATCTTCTCGAGAGTCACTATTTCTTTCTACTTCAGGGAGGGAAATATTTTGCTGCTCAATGAGTTTTTCCATTTGATTAATGGTCTTCTTCATACAATTAATTTTTGGATGAAAGCCTCTCATATAGTAGGAGCATTGAGATTTCTCAAATTTCTTCTTGGAACTTGAGGCTCCATCGAAAGATTTCTGATTCTCCTTTGGGTTTGAATCAATATTTTTAGTATCCTTCCCTTTTTTCTTCCCTCTTGATTATGCATTGCTAGAGTCTCCAACTAAGAGTTCCTGATTCTTGGAGGTTTGAAGCACTACCATCTGAATCAATTTTGATTTCTCTTGGATCAAAGACTCCACAAAAGAATCTATTTTCCAATTTGGAATGGAAACTCTTCCAGAATGGAAAGTAGAGACAAATACTGAAAACTCAGAGCCAAGATTGATTAGGATTGGAAACACAATATTCTCAACCTTCCTCTCTATCCCACATTGTTTGCATTGCAGTACTAGAGATTTGTATTTTGAAAAGAATTGTTGAATAGTATCGAAACTGATGGGTACAGTGCAATGAGTTCATTCTCTAGAATATGGCCTCTAAGCTCATCTTGTTTTCCAAACAAATATTCAAGCTTGTCCCATACTTACTTTGAATTTATGAGTCCCTCAAGGTGTAAGAACAACTCCCTAGATATGTGGATGCACATGAAGCTGAAGGCTTCATCTAGCATGTTCAGAAACTTGGATTTCTCAACATATTGCTGGGGCTCAACTTCTCTTCCCATTTTCATCCCATATAGCCCCTTGTTGAGCAAGGTTATCTGGATATCTACCCTCCAATCAATGTAATTGAAGGGTGTAAGGATTCTAGGTGTAAGAGCAGAAGGATTATCCATTTCACTATATGTTGATCAGTCAAATATTCAAAAGCTACATAGGTACCTACAGGAAATCATTGCAAAAAAATCCAATTCAAAATCATATGTCAGTTCAAACCCTTCCACCACGACATGTGCACTTTTTCTGAGTCCATCACACCTGGATAGACTTCTCTGGAAAGAATCTAGAGCGATAAATGCAATGATTCCAGGAATTATGTCAAAAATCAGCTGCTTCTGGTGCAAGCATGGAGGTTTCTAAGGTTTGAGTTTTAACTTGAACAAGGATCTGATACCATGTTAAATTTGAGAACCATATATATAAAGGATAAGATGAGAGCTATTAGTAAGGAATTATGCATTGGAATAATTAAGATCAATGTACACCGAGTAAATAATTCATGACCCAAATTTCAGTTTAATCAGACAAGAAGTGATCATATAATCACAACATTAATATTCATTCATTAATTAGTAATACAAGGATCCTACAATACATAGAATTCGAATAATGTGGATATGATTCAAATCTACCAACTCTAACTAATTGTTTAGCTAACTCAGTGTGGTAAAATCACAGCTAGAGCTCACCAGTCTAACTATGGATGTCTAAATTAGTCAACAATTTGTTAACTGATGAGGTAGGTGGACAAAAGGTACAACTTTCCCTGCATGCATGCAAAACTAGCGCTAGGCTAACTAATAGTGATATAACTAAAAGTAACTGGAGGATTACTCAGCATAACTGCTTACGTACCACAACCAACTGAAGGTGACTGTTGGGTGGCACTCAGAGTGGGATCCTATAATGTAGGGATTTGTTCTATAGGAACATAATATAATTCTTGTAGATGCATAAGTGGTATATAAGCCCTAAGCGTGTCCCCCATACTCTATTACAGTGATAATAACCCCCTAAAATAGGAAAAATGACCAAATATACTATATTGAACAAAGGAGGATTAATTAATCCTAACAAGTAATCTACTACAATTGTCACAAATTGTGACACAAGGCATATGAGTGCCCGTAATACTTGCATATCACAATTTGGTAGGATACGAATAGTCAAGGAGCTAATGACAAGACTGGTTGGACCACAAGAGAAAGAACAATAGAGACTTCTTTGGTGGGAGGTAGAAATGTGATGACCCGACATATGTTGTCATGAATGGTCTAATAGGAGGAGAGGGAACCATTGCAAAGGAAGTTTATATTCCAAAAGAAGGAGAAGATTCGAGACTGATGTTGTATGACCATCATCTATGGAGGATACACAGAGAATTTGGTCTTGTTGAAATTCATTGAAAACATGGGATTGAGGTGATAATCACACCTGAATGCTTATTAAGTGTCGTGGTTTCATAAAGGACACCATGTCATGGTGACCAGGAAATGCCCGATAAATTTGAATGTTAGTTAGTTGTATGACCGCATGTTGTGCAACAATATTCCCATGGATTCTTTTCACCTTTTTTTGGGATGACCATGGAAACATGACCAAAATATGGTGTGCAATGGTTGCAGGATAATTGTCACAGTCAAGAAGGATGGCAATCATTTTTGGTTGATTCCCTTGGCTGAAGATAAGAATAGCTACAGAAATGAGAATAGTTATTGGGAAAGGAGGGTGTTGGTGTGTTTAGACAAGGAGTTCATGAAGGAGGATAACAAGAAACAATATTGATTCATAACCATTCCCAAATGTCTAAACGTTAATAGATCGACAAAGGAAATCTAGACTAAAGTAGAATAGGTGTTGTTAGAATTTAAGGGCATAATGGTCAATGAGATGTCGATAGGACTATCACAAACAAGAAGTGTTGGGTCTTAGTTTTGACTAATTTTTCACTTATTAGACAAATCCATATTACCTATGTTTATCCATTTTACCCATCACTTTCCTTCCCTTTTCTTATTATACTTACCATTTTCATGACCTGAATACCGTAAATCTAAAATAGGTAATTATACACAATTATGCATGATTTCTTGAGTTTTGGTATGCATTTTAGAATAAGATTGGTTTTAGCTAATCATATATGGATTTTGTATCCACTTTGTTTATTCTACATGAATTGAAAATATGCATGCTACAATAATTGCAAAGATGTGTGCTCCAGGAATTGCAAGTGCGCATGCTACGAGAACTATAAAGGACGTAAGAAATCACGGGAAGTAAGCTACAAGAATTTTAGTAGTTTTATAATACCGCAAACTCATGCTCCATGTACCAGAAATCATACAAGACAAAATAACCTATTGATTGAGACATTTTTGGGTATGTCATATCTTGACAGAAGGAGTGGAATCTATTCAAAGCATCATTCATATGACCTCCCTTCTATTTATTTTCCTCCAACATCATGATCTTCAATAATCTCTTTTGGTCAACTCCATAATATCCAATTTGGCTTTACCACCATGATTTCATGTTGCTAAATCATGAAATCATTATGTTTCTATGTACAGATTCATAATATGGGGGAATTATCTTTCTTTAGACTCTGGAGATCCATGCATTTAAGATCCATGCCCTGTAATCATAAGATATAAAATTTTATCACAAAGGGGGTATGTAAAGAGATGGATTTGGAAAAAAATGTAACGATACTTTCAATTAATACAATTGCATTGTTCCTAGTTCATTCATGGGCATATTCTATCTGCATTACGCTAAGGCAGGAGGCCCCCCTACTCTGATTCACACTAGCAGAGTTAGATTGTAGGTTTGATTTATGTAAATGTGATTGTTATTTTTAATTTTGTTTTAGATTCATTTTATAGGATTTATTAATGTTTTGCATTTTGCTCTAGATTCATCTCATACAGGTTGATTAACATCTTTATATTTATGTTGTAGATTCATATGTTTGGTGTTGTGAATTCAGTTTGAAACATGTTGGTTAATTCTGTATGTTTGGATTTATTTCACATGTTTTCAGAATGTTTGAGAGGATCCTCATTTTATTGGTGTGTTCCAGTAGCTGAAAGGTCATAAACCTGAGAAGTCCATATGTGAATCTACTTAACGTAGGACCTAAACCTATGACCATTCCTCTACTTGGTTTACTTTTATGAACAATGTGTTTATACCATCTCTTTGTGGAAACAAACAAATATTGACTACTTCATGGATATCTTGATAATTTCAGTAGCTAGTAAAAGATCATTGCTTGATTCAATAGATAGTAGTTGAGATATATTGGGTGATTCCATATAGTCTACTGATTGTTGTCTAGAGGGTTTTAGTATAATTTATTTGTTGTTTGCACCTTTTAACACTAAATACTAGATTGCTTATCTGAACATTGTGATAAAATTAAACAAGATCCTCATTCACAACTATTGAACTTGAAGGGTGATTGTTGATATACATCCAGGGAATTCATTCAATCTATCTATGAGTTCTTTTGAGTAGGTTAGCAAGTATGATCAATTGATTCTTAGTTCTGCATGTATTTTGCATGACATGTCATCAATTTACTGGACCTGGTTGATCATTTATGTAAGGTAAAAATAAGCAATTACTTTTCCCAAGAAGAAGTATATCATATCATATCAACTTGATTATAGGATCAAGTTTACCAAACAAGGTGCCACAAAGGATGACACAATGGAGAATGTGGAGTTGAACTGACAATTCCAAGAGCTATTGGATAAGGGATTTATCAAAGGAAAGATGAGTCCATGTGTAGTACCAGTTGTACTAGAACCAAAGAAAGGAGGAGAATGGAGGATGTGCACCGATCCAAGGGCCAACAATAGGATCATCATCAAGTACAAGTTTCCATTACCAAGAATGACCAACTTGATCGATTTCTTGAGTGGAGCAAGTTACTTCATCAAGATCGACTTGAAGAACGAATATCACTAGATAAAGATTAGAGAAGGTGATGAGTGGAAGACAACCTTAAAGACAAAGGAAGGACTATATGAGTGGTTGGTTATACTATTTGGGCTAACCAATGCACCAATTACATTCATGAGAGCGATGAACAAAGTGTTGAAGACATTTATGGGAAAGTTCATCATTGTCCACATCAACAACATTCTAATTTTTAGCAAGACAAGTCCTGCAAAAACTAAGTCAAGAAAAGTTGTTGCAAATTTGCAGAAGTGTTTCTCCATGCAGGAAGGATTGGTCTACTAGGAATTGAATATGGACCTAGAAAGGTGAAAGTGATTTTGGTGTGTCTTGAGCTCCACCAGAGTTAGAAGTTTTCATGGGCTTGCAAGCTTTTATAGGAAGTTCAGCAAGGATCTTAGTTGGATATGTGCACCATTGACGATGTGCATGAAAAAGGGAAAGTTCAAGCGAATGGAGGCCGTCCAATGAGTTTTTGAGAAGTTGAAGCAGAAGGTGACAGAGGGACCATTTTTATCTCTCCCAAACTTCAACAAAGTATTTGACTTCAACTATGATGCAAGTGTATTAGGAATTGGAGTAGTGCTCAGCTAGGAAGGTCGATTGATTGCATATTTCAGTGAGAAGTTGGAAGACACCAAGCATAAATACTTGGTCTATGACCATGAGTTTTATGCAATTGTTTAGGTATTAAATAAATGGAGGAATTATTTGTTTCCCAAATAAGATGTTTTATTCATCCGACCACCAGGATCTAAGGTATCTAAATACTTAGAAGAAGTTGAATTAGAGGCACATGTAATGGGTTGATTTTTTGCAAAGTTATACCTTTGTATTAAAGCACAAGTAGGGAAATACCAATAAAGTCATTGACATGTTGAGTTGAAGAGTCACATTGTTGGGTACAACGACTATCCAGTCGACATGGTTAGAGTTGATGAAGGTCGACTAAGAATTCAATGAATATTTTGTCGAGGCATGGAAGGTGTCGAAGGAGCCATGGAGTGTCGATAGAAATCCAAATTTGGATTATTTTATCCAAGACGGGTACTTATTCATAGGACATAAGTTATGCATCCCTAGAGGATAAGTGAGGGAGAATATAATTAGGGAATTGCACAATGGCGGAATTGGAGGACACTTTGGAATTGATAATTCTAAGGCGTTGGTTGATGAAAAATACTATCGGCCAGGATTGGTGATCGATGTGAATAAATGGATCCGACAATGTAGGCAATGACATCATGCCAAAGGGAGAAGTCAGAATACGGGACTGTATGCAGCTTTTCTAGTGCTGACCGTTATGTGGGAAAATATTACTGCATGTATTTTGTGCTAGGAATTCCAAAGACACAATAAGAAAAGGACTCCAAATTTGCAGTAGTCGACAGATTTTCAAATTTGACACACTTTATTCCACGCTAAAAGATAAGTGATTCCACAAGCATAATTGTTCTATTTTTCAAACAAGTTGTGAGATTGCATGGGTTTCCAAAGAGAATCACTTCAGAAAGAGAAACCAAATTCATGGGTCATTTTTGGAGAACGTTGTGGAAGAATCTTGACCCGAAGTTGTAGTTCAGTTCTGCATACCATCCATAGATTGATGGGAATAATGAAGTCGCGGACAAGATATAAGGAAATTTATTGATATGCTTAACCGTTGACTGACCAAAACAATGGGAGAATGCATTGGAGCATATATAATTTGCGTATAACAACTCACCGAATAGGTTGACAAGAATGATTCCATTCTAGCTTATGCAAGGGAGAAATCTACATGGAGTCACCGACTCAATGAAGTTGTTGATGGAGGCACAAATAATTCTAGACACTGAATTATTTTTCGACCATGTGAAGGAAGTGCACGTGCAGGTGAAGCAATAGTTGGAGAAAAACAATGTGAAATACAATTTGAGGGCTAACCAAAAGAGACGACTGCATTCGTTTGCAGAAGGAAACTTAGTGTATGTGCACCCGAAGAAAGAAATATTTCTGAGAGGATATTATAACAAATTGAAGCTGAAAAATATTGGTCCATGCAATATTTTGAAGAAGATTTTTGAAAATTGTTATGTGGTGGAGCTTCTTGAGGATTTGGGTATATCATTAAAATTTAATGTTTCTAACCTATATAGGTATGAAAAAGGCTCAAAAAATGGAAGGAAGATCAATGTGGATTGGAGTTAGCATACACCAGTCCAACTGATAGAAGAAATCATATAAGTAATCAGCAAGAGAGAAGTTGGGAAGATGGGGATCCTGAAGAAAAAATAATATCTGGTCCCATGGAAGGATAGATATATAGAAGAAGAGACTTGGATTTCAGAGGATAAGCTTGAGGAATTGCAAAACCACGATGTCAGTTCTTTTCAACCCGAGGATATTGATGCAAGGGCATCAAGGCTCAAGGAGACCAGTCGAAGGTAGGACAAATAAAGTCGTCTGGTGGATGGTCAATGAACCCAGATTCAGTGCAAGGCTAGTAGTCAACAATAGGTAGTCATGGAAAACTTTTCCCAATTTGACATGCATTCCAATACCAACTTTTCAAGATAGATATATATTGATTGGTCATAGGAAATAAAAGGGCAAGTGCTTTAAATTTATTTGAAACATTCTTAATACTATTCCTCAAACTTCTAATATAAACTAAGTGAGGCATTGAATCAAAGTTCTTTTGATCAAGTATCTTATTCCATAGACTCTCTTCAGTAAGAGCACTCCATAAAATTTTAGTTGCTAAGGATGTGCCAAATAAATGGTTATTTTTCAATCCCAAGCCTACATCCTTCTCAATTTTTGAAATAGTTTGTCACTTGATTAATGGAGTGCCCTCATTTTCTTTTTGACCTGACAACAAAAATATAAAATATGGATTTCTAATTTCTTCCCATACACTTTTTGGAATATATGAAAAGCAATGCCAAAAAATAGGCATTGTTCAATGACAAACTTTACCAGAGTCATCCTTGCCACCAATATACAACCATCTAGTACTCTATTTATTTATCATCCACTTAAATTTTCCAACAACCATCCCTAGTATGTCTTCTTGTAACGATTGAGTTTCAAGAGAAATCGAAATCATTTAAATCCTTCCTTGAAATCTAGTTTCTTAAAATAGAATATCGTTCTCAATCTTTCTTCAATTTTTTAATTTTGTGTTTTGGCGAAATAGTTTATACTAAACCACATATTTTCCAGCTTGGTTTCTTTAGATACCAAAAACCAACAAAACTTCCATTTTTCCAAAGGCCTCTCACTATCTCAATTTTTATGTTGTTTTTAAATAGGATACTTAAATTTATCATTGATGAAATTGTACACACACATTTCCCTACAATTGCACAAATTATTTTAAGGAAATTTCATCACTCAAATCCCACAGTAATGGGTTCAACATATGCATTATAGTTTGTAGGAAAAATAACATACCACTTTAGAATAACCTGAATTTCTCATCTAGTCGTACAAAAAAATACTAATACAAATTATATATATTTTAAGCTGATTTGATTTCCTACTTTTGATCTTCTTACATGATATTCAAATTAGTTGAAAAACTATCTAAATCATCCATTCAAGTCAACAAATTGGTGTTTTCCATATTTGCATTGTCACTAATACATCATAGAGACCAATATTATCTAGAATCACCCAAATATGTGATCCGCTACCTATGAGCCTACATATAAAAGTTACATAATAAAAACGCTCATAACAAACCACAAAATTGTAATGAAGTAATTTAAGCAAACTATTCACCCATATAATTTATTATAAAATAAAAGTTACAACAAGGATCTTCAACATCAATATTTAGAATTGTATTGAATCAATGACCAATGTTGTGGACCATCATTACATTCATAGATCTTATACCCAAAGAGATTTGTATTGGAAAATCACATTTAGTGCTCAATGAATTTTGGCCTCTCAAGTATCATACTTATTGAAATTCAAATTACAATTATTTATATTGTGAAAGTTTACAACAAGTTTCTAATGATGGAAAATTTGCAATAACTTCTCAATAATCTCATGTACATTGTTAAAAACTAAAAACGAGTAGAAATATACAAATACCTTTTTGGGAAAAAAGAGAATTTTATATGTATATATATTTTATTGACAAAATCCATTTATGGGAATCTATGCACATCAAATCTACCAAGTTAGTTACTTTTTATTTATTTTTATTTGACTAAAAATTTCTTACTTCACTAAAATGCAGGATCAATGAATCGCTCACAACATCATAATGAAACTTATAAACTCACTCATTACAATAAGGAGTATTCTTCTTTTGTTCAGTCTTAGCATGATTTGGTCATCTCTACCCTGTCAAGCCATTGTCTCATGGATGACTATACATACGACTAAGTATAATAATTTAAAAGATCATATAGTGGTATATAAGTACATCATATTACATGTCTTAATAAAAAAAAAATGACATAGTGCTAATTGGTACTCCGTAACACAAGTACATGTTGATGCAACTCTAACATTTGTGCAAAAGATTTATCACCATAATCATGTGATAAACATTTTGAACATTTTTGGATAAGTATTAATTTATATCTCGGAAATTTTATATGAAAAAATAAATAAAAGTATGTAATTCGTATTGAAAATTAGTNTATATATATATTTTTACACACATTTTTACTTAAATCTAATTTATATTAATGCATATTTTATTTAAAATCAAATTTATGTTAGCATATATTTTTATTTATTTATTTATAATAAATTTAATATATATTTGAGAATATAATTTCTTATTTATATTACATTTTCTAAACAAAATGAAGTTTTTTTAATATAACTTACAATTTTTTTATGGAAAAACTTAAGGGTTTTAGGGATTATTTTGCAAGATACATGTTAACATATTATTGTTTTTTTTGACAAAATACTATCTTTACCTTTTTCTTTACATAGTATTAGATATACAATTGTATATTTTATTTACTAGCATAGATCCATCTAAAAGGGGATCTACCAAGCCACTAGATGGATCAAAGCTCTCAAGGTGCCAACCCTTTTTTAGAGTGGAAATGTTGAAGAAATGTATAATACAATGTTTATGGTTTAAGTTTATCTAATTTATGTTGTTTTATATATATGCAATTCTAAATAATTTAAATTTAAGTTAAGTTACCATGTTAATTTTAATAATATTTTATTATTTTTATAAAAGACATGTATCAACTCTAAGATGAACACAGAAGAAGTTACACATCTCTTCTTTACTAAGGTTTAAAATGCACCTCTATACAACGAAAAGAAAAATAATTTAAGATATTCATTTTATTTAAAAATTAAAATATAATAAATATAATATATATCTAAAAATAAACTTATTTCTTATATTAATATTATATTAATATACAAACTGACTTTACACTTTCAAATTAAAATAGAATTATTATATAAACGCATTATTATTATGTAGACATACTCCTTCCTATTACGAAATGCCCACATAAAAAACTACTCCTTGCTAGTACAAAATACCCACAGAAGGCATACTATTGGCCTAAGCACATAAAGATCGATGTTTTATTGCAAGGTACCAACTCAGCACCTCAACTTATTATATGTAAACTGACATTAACCACAATGATCCGGAAACAGCTTATTAGGATTTAGAGAGCACTATGAGCGATTGAAGGAAAGGCAGCTTGATGATGGTGTAGCTCTTGAAACCAGCCATGTGGAACAGCCCTTTGAATTCTTGCTCTGTTCTCTCCTTCCCACCCGTTGTATAAGCCATCATCACTATATCAAACAACAAACCCAATCTCCTTGACATACTTTCACCGTCTTTGCCTCCTTCCACAACTGCTTCCACAATTAACACCTTTCCCTTAGCTGGAGTTGCCTCGTAACTTCTTCTCAGCAATTTCTGCTGAGAAGAAGTTACGAGGCAACTCCAGCTAAGGGAAAGGTGTTAATTGTGGAATTCCTGGGATGTGGTACCGGGACGTCTCGGCCTCTGCTTAGTCACAAGTTTCTGGTATATCTGGCTTGCGGGCTGTTGGATATACTCTTGGCTGTTGCCATGGCTAAAAAAAAACTTCTTCTCAGCAATTTCACACAATCTTCGTCCTCCCAGTCATGCAGAATCAACTGCAAAAACGAACGATAATGAAATACTTTTAGCCCTCAAGATGTTGGAATAAAAATGCACAACCATAGATTTATTCATTACCTTCATCATGACTGCATCGGCAGAAGGTATCTGCTCGAACATATTGCCCTCCATATGTTGCACTCCTGCAATAAACACTCACCCATTCCCACTTAGCACTTTTTATAAATCATCATTTACTTGTTATCAAACTTAAATTGATGGTGAGCCACATTACAAATCTGAGTATGGATGCTTTCATACTGAATGGTATACAAATCTGAGTATGGCTGCTTTCACAATGAATGATTAGACATTTTTTAAGATTTTCAGTAGTTTTAGAATTGATATTTTTAATAGTCTAAATAAGAATCAAAATAACATTTCATTTTGATTATTTCATGTGTGATTGGGTAAAAAATGTCATTCTTATCTTATCGCCATTCCCTCTATCCAAGGAACAAAGAGAATAAAAAGCAAAATCAATTATAGATTACTGATTCCCTCCATCCAACAGGCAAGAATCAGAGTCAACTATTAACTCTACTCCTAATTTCCTCCCTCAGTTAACTGTTAACTCTGCTCCTTGCAAGAGGAAATCAGCAATTCAGATAAACTCATGAGGTAAGAATCAACAATCCAGATAAGCTCATGAGGTACCTCTGCTCCTTGCAAGAGGAAATCAGCAATTCAGATAAACTCATGAGGTAAGAGTCAACAATCCAGATAAGCTCATGAGGTAAGAAAAGGTAGAATGTCCACTCTATAAGTTGTTGGTTCTAAAACTGCACCACACTGGAAATCCAAAAACCCTAATACAATTACAAAACTTACCAGTTATGGGAGGCGCAGTGGCGATGACACGAGGGAGGTCCAGATTAATGGCACGAATGTGTGAATGTTCCTTCAGAATCACGGCTAAGGAAGTACCCATACCTCCTCCAATGTCTACCAGCGTGTTTATACTCTTAAATCCATTTTCGTACATCTTCGCCACCGAAGCCATGACAGCGATACTCTCGGTGGCCATGGCCTCGTTGAAAATCTTGTTGGCTTCAGGTTTGTGGGTTAGATATTCCCAGGGACTCATACCAAAAGCTTTGTTAAATGGGTAGCAACCCTCCAAGACAGATTCGTGCAAATGTTGATAAGCCTCCATGTAGGCTTTGTCTGCTACAAGGAGCAGGAAAGGTCCACAGGATTGCTGGTTTCCACCCTGCAGCAACAGCTTCGAAATGCCCGTCAAGCCGTATTTTATCTTCTTGATGTCTGCAATTGCATCGTCTGGCTGATCGGTTTGTTGTTGTTGTTGTTCAGTAAAAACGCCATAGGAAGCAAGCAACCTCAGAATTCTGTAGAGGTATCCCACATCCACTTGGGTAGTGGATCTGGAGTTAGCAGCAGCAATGTGAGCAGCAATCTGCTCAACAGAGAGGGGACCTCCGTTGCCTCTTGTGGCGATAATATGAGGAATGTTGAGCAACACCGCTGCTTTCAAAACCATGGGCTTCACAGCAGACAATATCATCTCGTAAAGCTGGAGCTCGTGGGTTCTTGCCGATTCAGATGATGAGTTCATCTGTTGCCCGGTGCCAGTGCCAGTAGCCAAAACTTGATCAATCAAATCCATAGAGGCTGCATAAACGAATGGGATGGCTTTTGAATCGATAAAGTTTTTTGTTTTTCAAAGTTGCTGATCCATTTATATAGTAAATAGATTTCACTTCCTCAGCCGGAGTATCTTTCTAGGTTCATCCCATCCCATCGCATCAATCGAATACTCAACTAATTTTCTCGAGGGCACTAACTACTTTTCCTGGAAGGACTCTAAATGACGCAATGTCGAAATTGTTGTTTTGACAGAGAGAACCATTTTTCATAAAACATAAAACACCTCTTTCTCATAATTTTATTAATCAACATATATAGTATTAACTATTAACAGTTTAATGCAAATCCTCTAGAAGCATGTACTGTCAATCCATCTATCATAATTGTTCAATGAAAATACTCTAGAAGCATGTAATGTCAAAGCATCCATCATACCAAACCTTATAAATTAATATTTATAAGAAATTAAAATGGTTGGTGAATGTCCTTAAATAATATAAATTATAAGTGAAGTATCACAAAATTAATTATAAGTTATCCATAGGTTAGTCCACCTCAAATTATATATTATTTATGCATTCATGTATAAGTTAAGAGTTATATATTTATCAACCATCAATTAGTTTTTTTATATATTCTTTCTCCTTTTTATCTAGTTATTCCCATGAAGAGTTGGTTATCCTTTCATCCGTATTTTGACCCAATTGCATTAAAATTGATATGGTTATGGTGCTAGTCAGGCACAATATGAATTGGGACGTGTTACCACCTAAGTTGTACTTAGTGGTTTTTTATCAAGTGAGCCTGGTGAATCGGACAAAGATAACTTGTTCGGAGTTCAAAAGACCTTAGGAAGTACTTCTGGGAAGTGCTTGTTGTACTATATCACATGTTCATACCCCATGGGGGAATTGTAATAAATGTTCTAGCATGATAGTGTCTGTAAAAGACTCGGTCACTTTGACTGTATTTGTCAGTCCGATTAGCCCAGGGTGTTTTTTCCCTTGGTTATTATTGGTTGTTGAATAAACGATTGATAATTTCCGAGTTTTTCACTCGATACCTCCAAAGTTGGGGTGGTTGGCTTGGAATTTAGGCCTATGAGGTTATTAGAGTTTATGTGTCAATGTATAAATATGCTAGACATCTTGGTCGAGTCATATGAACATGTCTAAGTCCCCCTAGGTTTTTTCAATTTTTCAATTTTTTAGTTTTTTCAGTGTTTTTTATTAAAATTTAATTTTTCCAAAACTTAGGCTATTTTTTAATAGTTTAATTGGAAAAATTGATTTTCTAATAAAAGTGGGCCAAATAATCAGTTTTAGTCATCTAGGTGCTCATTTTCAAGCTAAGAGCACCATGTAAACCCATGGACCCACTATTTTCTAGTTTTGAGTGATTTTCCATCACTCAGGTCAGGAAGCCCCAAAAATCAATTACTAATTATTTTAATTAATAAATTGATGAATAATGGAGCAAATCTAGAATCATAGATCAGTGGATTCTCAGCCGATTTGATTGAAATCAGTCAGATCTGAACCAGATTGACTAGATCTGACAAATCCTTGACTGATGGAGGTGATCTAGACAGATCTAGAGTTGATCTTCAGCATCCTTTATGGGGAATTTCATCCTCCCTCTCTCCTCTAGACATTTTGGCTCATCTGGATGAGTTTTGGTGGATGCTTTAGTTAACAAGTTGAGGTGTTAGTCAGATCAGCTCTCCGATTGACAATTGCACTTAGTGAGACTCAGATCTGGCTCAGTTAGACACAGATCAGGCATTGATTGAATCTCCATTAGCTGATTTAATGTATCTCCTGGTTTTTGTATATAGCCAAGCATAAGCCTCCTCTTCCAAGCTAGTTAGAATTGGGATTGAGGTGCTGCTGCTATTATACTGTTGTTATTGTTTATTTGAAATAAAGAAAAGCTTTGGAGGAAAGACGGTGTTGTGCCATTGTATGTGTGGATGATCATTGCCATTTTTTACTGAGGTAATCTGTATCTGTGTTCATAATTTGCTCATTGCTTGTGGATTCATTGCTAAGATTGATAATAAGCTTATTATAATCTTGATAGGAAAGGTGCTTTTCAATACGTTTATTGGCCATCTCTTTCCTTTGATGCATGTTTAGAGATCTAGATTCAACATGTTCTATAAGCTTATAGGCATGTTATTCTGAATCTCTGTGTATGTACTAATCGGATTTCACATGTATTTCGACAAGTTTTTTGATTTCAGCTGAGCTGCAGATTCCTAGATTGGAGAGGATGCTGATCTAGTTTGCTTCTTCACTCTCTCCAAAACCTTCCAAAGGAATAGTCCCTCGACATCCCACCTAAAAGCTCCACGGTGGATCTTCAAGGCTACCAACATTTCTCTCCTCCTCTTCCTCCTTCAAAATCAATTTTTTTACCCGGTTACTTTGTTCACAGCTTTGATATTATTTAGATCTATCATCTTAAAGTAAATTTAACATAGATCTATCTTCTCAAAGCCCATAATCTAGATCTTGTTCTTAAAAGGTTTCATAAGCATTCTAGATCTAGCTTTAGGGAAATCGTCCTTTTCGCATGGAATTTTAAAGAGAATTTGTAGCTTGCATGCATTAGATTTCTGTTTTCTGTTATAAAAGATAAATCTAGCAATCAGTGCACATCATATTGGCTGCCTAAAAGGCAAGCCAAGATCCCAAGGAAAGCTTTCTTTCCTTGGTTCCCTTTTTACCTTTTTAAACTAGTTTTTACTTAGCTTTTTTTGGTTAAAAGTAAGCTGACCCAAAGGTACTTTCAGAGTGCTTTTGGGCATATTTCAGTCTAATAATCTTGCTGATTTTTATGAGGTTTAACAGAAAAGAGGAGGAGCTGCTGCTCGAAAGTGACTTTTGGGCCTTCTAAATCCCCCCAGGGGTCTCCCTTTTTGACTGAAATCTTTAATTTTTGCACTTTGTAAGCTCTTGGTTTCATTCTGTATAAGAATCAAGAGGCATCATATCAGTTTGCTGATATTGTAACCGCTGGTAATAAAAATAATTTTGAATAGGCTCTTTCGACCCCATTCCCCATCCCCCTTGGGGGATTTGCGTCCGTGTCATTTTTTGCTTTTCGTTCATCTTTTTTCAATCTAGCATAGTATTAATCTGTAGGATAGTATACTTTTATTTAAAATCAATTCCATATTCCATTTCTATTGGTTTCAAAGTAACTTTAATACTTACCCCACGAGCCTCCTTTTGAGCCGAAAGGTGAAGAAAGGTTCATGGTAGTCTAATTAGAAAATTTTGGTTTGCTTATATTTTTATGTTTCATTTGCTATCATCATTTGTTTCAGTAACCATAATAAAATCAACCCCTCCTTGATTCCCCGATTGAGGTCCACTTGGACCGAAAGAGGTTCCTGGAGGGTTTTCTTTTTAACAAGAACATCCATCTCAAAATTTACTAAAATTAACAAGACTCCGGTGTGTATGCTCTGCACTTGGCTGTGGTTCGTCCAATCAGTCAAGCTATATCAAAAGCATTTGAGTTACTAGTATAATTAGGATTCACTCTCCCAAATTGACAAACCATCAGGTGAAAATCCAACACCTAGATCAAACCATTACGATGGCAAAATACCCAAAGGAAGCGGGAACTTCTGAAAAGTGACCTCAGGGTGCTAATCTCTGTCACACCCTAACGGGTGCGTTATGAACAATAGCCCCAAAGACTCCATTCAGCCCACACATTCCTTGCGGGTAGCCGTGAAGGTTTAGTTTTGGACATACTCCAAGTACTCTCAGGTATATCTGGAGTCCACCCCTTCGCCTAATTTTAATCAACTCATATTTTCACATTAACTTAAAATGTACCAAGAGGCAATTGCAAAACATTCACTCCAAGCACATGCAAGTATATTGATTTCTTTTTTACTCCATTTTAAGGCACTGGTTATTTTCTTACTATATATTTATATTGTGTCTCAGCATTGTGCTTTTGTGCGCTCATTTTAT
>LPNX010284721.1:233400-266335 GCA_001517045.1 Pseudotsuga menziesii | reverse complement strand
TAGACTCAGCTAACATGGTAGAAGAAGTAATTCCATGGTGTAGACCCTGTGAACAATTCCACCAAGAAAGCACTTGTTATGTTGCAAATCAAGTCATGGACAATGGACTTCCCGAGGTCAGTAATCAGGAAACAACTTCAAGTGAGCCTGATCATATATACATGGTAGGCTAGGCCTACCCTTTGTCACCAGCTAAACAGTACACACCTAAGGATGAAACCATTGTAGAATCTTATAGTGAAACTTATGATGAAAACTGTAATGTACATGATGGGACTCCTACGTGTTCTCCATATAATGATGACAGTTTGGAAGGTTTACTGCCTTGTGACCTTTTTTCTGAAGAAGATGAGTATGAAAATGAGGACAAGTATAGCTTGGAGCATGATACAAGTGACCAAGACTCCCTTATCCTCGACAAAGATATTGATGAGGAGTCCTAGACATTCATGGAAAATCCCGTCTATGACATGAATAAAGAGGAAAATAATAAACCAGAAACTTTTGATGGTTTTGTTGATTTTTCTATCTATGGCATATCTAAAGGAGAGAGCATGGACCATGTGGACTTGGAAAACTTTGATATGAAAAAGGAGCATGCAGTTTATCAACATGATCAGTCTGAGCCATATATCAGTATTAGTAACGAAGACAAAGAAAACTTGATATCGGAATCTGATATCAGCAATGGGGAATCCATCACATCTAACATAGATGATGGTGATGACTATTGGGATTTTTGTGGATATCTTATTAAGAATCCTATCTATGCTATATCCAGCAAGGGGAGTGTCTATTTAGAAATTTGTGGAAGTCCAATCTACTATACTTCCATAGAGAAAAGCATGGATCTGGAGACCTTGGAAAACCTTAGTATGGAAGAGGAGCATTTAGAATTTTCATGTGATCATTCAGAGTCATATCATGCAGAGCCGCACAAGGGTATCGGTAATGAAGACATTGAGAAGCAGTGTTGTGAAAAGTCAGATGTGATGCAATCAGTGGAATATCAGTCTCAACCATCTTTTTCACATATAGAGGTTCCTTATGATTTGGAGCTACTTGGGGCTTGTGCAATGAGTTATCATTTGATAAGCCCCGGTGATCAGTATGATGATGTAGTCAGTTTGCCTCATCATTCTGATTGGTATATCAGTCCTATCTAGTCATGGATATAAGCAACCTGCACAAGCACATACAAGTTGGGGAAGAATTTTTATGACATTATTCACGCCTATGATCTCCCATCCATCCCGCCCATTCTGAATCATCACGCAAGTTTGAATTTTTTGAATAAGGTATCCTTACTTTGGCTAGTCACCAAAGACAAGGAAATTTTTTTTTATGTTAATAAAATGCTTAGGTGGTTACATTGGATTTCTGATTACACTTAACCCTTTTTATATCATGCTTAGAGTATGAAAATAAGCTCCTTGAAAGAGAGCATTTACTTTTTGCATTTCTATTTTATACTTAGCTATAATACAACTTTGCTTCTTTTTGTTAGTTACATTTATTTTGTTTAAATAAATAATCTTAATGGTTCATTTGGTTTTTATGTAAAGCTTGTGCTACTGATATTTTCTTGTTAAGTTGAGATGGTTTTATAGGGTGTATAAACCAGAGATTCTTGTGTTCTCGTATCCTCTCCTTGCCCTATGACCAGATCGAGCACACATGCCGCAGTTGGAGCCAGAATGTTACCACCTAAGTTGTACTTAGTGGTTTTTCATCAAGTGAGCCTGGTGAACCAGACAAGGATAACTTGTTCAGAGTTCAGAAGACCTTTGGAAGTACTTCTGGGAAGTGCTTGTTGTACTATATCACATGTTCATACCCCATGGGGAAATTGTAATAAATGTTCTAGCATGATAGTGTCTGTAAAAGACTCGGTCTCTTAGACTTTATTTGTGAATCCGATCAGCCCAGGGTGTTTTTTCCCTAGGTTATTATTGGTTGTTGAATAAACGATTGATAATTTCTGAGTTTTTCACTCCATACCTCCAAAGTTGGGGTGGTTGACTTGGAATTTAGGCCTATTGAGGTTATTAGAGTCTATGTGTCAATGTATAAACATGCTAGACATCTTGGTCAAGTCATATGAACATGTCTAAGTCCCCCTAGGTTTTTTCAATTTTTCAATTTTTTAGTTTTTTCAGTGTTTTTTTATTAAAATTTAATTTTTCCAAAACTTAGGCTATTTTTTAATAGTTTAATTGAAAAAATTGATTTTGTAATAAAAGTGGGCCAAATAATCAGTTTCAATCATGTAGGTGCTCATTTTTAAGCTAAGAGCACCATGTAAACCCATGGACCCACTATTTCCTAGTTTTGAGTGATTTTCCATCACTCAGGTCAAAAAGCCCCAAAAATCAATTATTGATTATTTTAATTAATAAATTGATGAATAATGGAGCAAATCTAGAATCATAGATCAGTGGATTCTCAGCCGATTTGATTGAAATCAATCAGATATGAACCAGATTGATTGGATCTGACAAATCCTTGACTGATGGAGGTGATATGGACATATCTAGAGTTGATCTTCAACATCCTTTATGGGGAATTTCACCCTCCCTCTCTCCTCCACACGTTTTGGCTCATCTGGATGAGTTTTGGTGGATTATTTAGTCAACAAGTTGAGGTGTCAGTCAGATCAACTCTCTGATTGACAATTGCACTCAATGAGACTCAGATTTGGCTCAGTTAGACACAGATCAGGCATTGATTGACTCTCCATCAGCTGATTTGATGTATCTCCTTTGGATTTGCCCCCCCCCCCCTGGGATGGATCTCCTGGTTTTTGTATATATCCAAGCATAAGCGTCCTCTTCCAAGCTAGTTAGAATTGGGATTGAGGTGCTGTTGCTATTGTACTATTGTTATTGTTCATTTGAAATAAAGAAAAGCTTTGGAGGCAAGACGGTGTTGTGCCATTGTATGTGTGGATGATCATTGCCATTTTTTACTGAGGTAACTTTTATCTGTGTTCATAATTTGGTGATTGCTTGTGGATTCATTGCTAAGATTGATAATAAGCTTATTATAATCTTGATAGGAAAGGTGCTTTTCAATAAGTTTATTGGCCATCTCTTTCCTTTGATGCATGTTTAGAGATCTAGATTCAGCATGTTCTATAACATTATAGGCATGTTATTCTGAATCTCTGTGTATGTACTAATCGGATCTCACAAGTTTTTCGGCAAGTTTTTTGATTTCGGCTGAGCTGCAGATTCCTAGATTAGAGAGGATGCTGATCTAGTTTACTTCTTCACTCTCTCCAAAACCTTCCAAAGGCATAGTCTCTTGACATCCCACCTAAAAGCTCCATGATGGATCTTCAAGGCTACCAGCGTTTCTCTCCTCCTCTTCTTCCTTCAAAATCAATTCTTTTACCCGGTTACTTTGTTCATAGCTTTGATATTGTTTAGATATATCATATTAAAGTAAATTTGACATAGATCTATCTTCTCAAAGCCCATAATCTAGATCTTGTTTTTAAAAGGTTTCATAAGCATTCTAGATTTAGCTTTAGGGAAATCGTCCTTTTTGCATGGAATTTTAAAGAGAATTTGTAGCTTGCATGCATTAGATTTCTGTTTTCTGTTATAAAAGTTAAATCTAGCAATCAGTGCACATCATATTGGCTGCCTAAAAGGCAAGCCAAGATTCCAAGGAAAGCTTGCTTTCCTTGGTTCCCTTTTTACCTTTTTTAACTAGTTTTTACTTAGTTTTTTTTGGTTAAAAGTAAGCTGACCCAAAGGTAATTTCAGAGTGCTTTTGGGCATATTTCAGTCTAATAAGGTTGTTGATTTTTATCAAGTACTTTTGGGCCTTTTGAATCCCCTCAGGGGTCTCCCTTTTTGATTGAAATCTTTAATTTTTGCACTTTGTAAGCTCTTGGTTTCATTGTATATAAGAATCAAGAGGCATCATATCAGTTTTCTGATATTGTAACCGCTGGTAATAAAAATAATTTTGAATAGGCTCTTTCGAGCCCATTCCCCATCCCCCCTAGGGGGGTTTGCGTCTGTGTCATTTTTTGCTTTTCATTCATCTTTTTTCAATCTAGTGTAGTATTAATATGTAGGGTAGTATACTTTGATTTAAAATCAATTCCATATTCCATTTCTATTGGTTTCAAAGTAACTTTAATACTTACCCCATGAGCCTCCTTTTGAGCCGAAAGGTGAAGAAATGTTCGTGGTAGTCTAATTAGAAAATTGTGGTTTGCTTATATTTTTATGTTTCATTTGATATCATCATTTGTTTCAGTAACCATAATAAAATCAACCCCTCATTGATTCCCTGATTGAGGTCCACTTGGACCGAAAGAGGTTCCTGGAGGGTTTTCTTTTTAACAAGAACATTCATCTCAAAATTTACTAAAATTGACAAGACTCCGGTGTGTATGCTCTGCACTTGGATGCGGTTCATCCAATTAGTCAAGATATATAAAAAGAATTTGAGTGACTAGTATAATTAGGATTCACTCTCCCAAATTGACAAACCATCAGGTGAAAATCCAACACCTAGATCAAACCATTACGATGGCAAAATACCCAAAGGAAGCAGTGACCTCAGGGCGCTGATCTCTGTCACACCCTAACGGGTGCGTTATGAACAATAGCCCCAGAGACTCTATTTATCCCACATATTCCTTGCGGGTAGCCGTGAAGGTTTAGTTTTGGACATACTCCAAGTAATCTCGGGTATATCTGGAGTCCACCCCTTCGCCTAATTTTAATCAACTCATATTTTCACATTAACTTAAAATGTACCAAGAGCTAATTGCAAAACATTCACTCCAAGCACATGCAAGTATATTGATTTCTTTTTGAATCCATTTCAAGACATTGGTTATTTTCTTGCTATATATTTATATTGTGTTTCAACATTGTGCTTTCGTGTGCTCATTTTGTATCTTGCCATCTATGGTTGTTTATGGTTAAATTTCAAACTCCTAAGTAACTCATTCAGTTCAACATCATCTTACTAAGTAATTTATCCTTAGTAACTTAATAGGGTCTACCCCGCTTGGCTTCATTAGGAGTTGAGCCTAAACGGAGGAGTCAAGAACAAGGTGACAGCCTTGACTCGAGACTTGCCCCCAAGGACACACCGAGTGGCTTGAAGATTTCTGCCACGTGACCCAGGTGTGTGAAAGGCGGCAATAGGACATCATGTAAATATGTAATTTAATAAAATACCCACAACTAGCTATGCAATGCAACAAGAGACGGGGCATGATTTCACAAGGAATAGGGAGGGAGTGTTAAGCCAAATGTCAATGAGAGAACCCATAAAACTCTCACCTACCCATTTTCTCTTATCCACCCAATCATTCAGTTCTTCCCAGAGTTGGTTGAGGTAGTTAATGCATTGGGAATGGAGAGTTATGGCAGTCAATTTCGTATTGGGGCAAGCTATCAATTTTGGAAAATGGTAATTTTTTTTGTGGGGCAAGAAAACACCCAAAAATGTGTGCCCATTCCATTGGTCACCCATGCGTTTCTCTTCCTCACACAGCTGGAGCTAGCTGGGGCGTTGGTTTCATGTTTTTCTGCAACTACCTTCATTTTTCCATGGCTAGAAATGAGTTTTTGGTATTGCACAGAGTCTGGGAAGAGAGATCCACAATTTGGGAGTTTATAGAGACCATTTTGCTCCCGGGATGCCCATAAATGTTTTCTGAAATCGAATTGCTCTCCCAGGGTTGATTTCCCCATCCGCCATTTCGTTTTTGGTTTACAAAATGTTTTTCTTCATACCCAACACTTGTGTTTGGTGTTATGTACATTCTTGTTTTGGTTTGAATTGTTAGGAGTGGAAGAGGACTAGATTTGGCTTGATAAACATAGTGAAGAGAAGAACCTCACAAAAAGATCAAAAGGGGTTGGCTAATCTTCTATGCAAACCTAAGAGAACAGTGGAAGGGAAGGTATGGCCCGAGGGGCTATGTAGCAGTGAAGAGAATACTTCATTGTGTTGGGTGTTTAGGTATTGTGGAGGCCAGGCTAGATAGATCTTGTAGAGGTGTCCATAGCTCTATGGTTGTGATCCGGTGGATCATTCCTCATTAACGATCCAATATGGTACATGGTTCAAAGAAGCCGTATGTGACAAATCGGATGCAAAAATACACAGATCGGAGGAGATGTCCTTTCGCAATGGCGGGGCTCGAAAGCCTTCCGGCAGCCGCAACGGCGGAAGCTCAAACGGATTGAAAAGCGGAAAGCCTTCCAGCAGCCGCAATGGCAGAAACTTAACGAATCGGAAGACGGAACACTTCCGACAGCCGTAATGACGGAAGCTTAAAAGCCTTCTTCCTTTCGCAATGACAGGAATTCGGACGGATCGAAAGACGGAGTGATCCGACAGCCTTAATGGTGGATAGACAAAAGTTCAGAAAAATAAGTGGTGCGCCATCCGCAACTGCGGAAACCAAATGACTAAAGCTTACGATTCGGAAAACCAACCAACAGCTGATCGAGACCAAGTTCATCGAAGGAAAATATCGAGCTCGCTCCTTATCTTCTTCCGCAACGGCGGATGCACAGATGATCACAACCTCCTATTCAAATACGCATGGCACAGCTTAGTTGTAACAGTTTTGGCGAAGCTTTCTTGGCAGTTATGCCACAGTGGGGATAATGGAAAGGGAGATGAACAGTCTTGCTGCCGCGTTTCATGGGATGCGAACAGTCGCATTTCTGGGATGTTTTGGCCCTTTGTAACGGAAAAGATGAGTATTAAAGGAGGAATTCGTTCAGAGAGGAGGGAGTTCAGAGTTGGGACGATTGGACGCAGTTCATGAAAGAGCAGGAGAACATTTCTCGGTTATGAGAAGCTTGGAGAGAGCATTTTGCTGTGAAAACTACCCATGTGCTGTTCCTTTTTTAAAAGTCGACTACTCTCAGTCATACTTGGCTTCTTTTGCCTGTTGAAGTCCAGTTTTGTAACTTTCAGAGAGGAGGTCTTGAAGACTTTACTGTAATGTCCAGTTTCTGTGATCAGTCCAGAACCATTTGTACTATTCTAAAGCTATTAATTGGATTGGTTCCTATTGGAAAGGGACCCGGAGATGTAGCCTAGTGGAGGGGGTGAACTCCATTATCAACTCTGATTGTGACTCTGTTTCTGTGTTTTCTGCTTGGCATCTGTTTATCAATCTTGTTTTTCATTCCATTCTAAGCATTTAATTTCTGTTAATACTGTTCCATTAATTAACCTGTTGCATGCATTCTTTTACAACAAACTTTTAAAGCACTAAAGTTGAGGTCCTACGGATCAGGTTGAACTCACTAGCTTAGCAATTCTTCATTTCCACTGCCTTATCAACCTGATAAACCCAATTGTAGATTGGCTTGGTTGAACCATGGTGTGTATTTGGCTATGTGTGAGCCTGTTGTTTCTTTTTTTCCTTGTGGAAATCATGCCCAGCTCGGGGGTGGCAGTTGTGTTGAGAGATTGATGAGCACAACTCGAGATTGATAAGCACAACTCGCCTATGGTTGGGTGGAACGTTGCAACAACATAGCTAGTTCCTCGGGGCAGCTCATTTTCAAGATAAGTACTCTGTGTAATACTTTTGCAATGTATTTGTTTTAAGAGTTATTATGAACATATTGAATGAGATTTGATTCTGTTGTATTTTTATTTATTATACATCTGCATATGTAATTTTATATTCAATGCACTTTGTTTATGTTCATGGGGCTAGATCCCCGGTTAGATAGCAGCAATTTGTCCCCTCCTCTCCTCGGCCAAAGAGTTAACCATGAATCACTTACATTTTATCCATTCATCAACTACCATTTTAATTAAATTATCTTTTATAAATAATAATTTACAGGATGGACGTTAATATCTTAGAATTTTGGGATGGACTACCATCTATGATTTTTCATCTATAAACTAGTATAAACCAGAATGTGATAAATGTACTATCTAAATTAATGCTATGACAATATAATAATAACTTGAAATTAGAAATAAACAATTATATAAAAAATTGAGTCACATTGATTGATTTCATCTCAACGTTTTGGCCCTCTAACTCCTGCACTGAGGTTTCAGTGCCTCAATTTCTTCTTATTGCACAAACATGATTGACCTTGATTGAGGTTTTAGCGCCTCACTTTCTTCTTATTGCACAAACACCAACTGGGTGTTTCTATATCTCGTGATATGATTATTCTTCGAATCATTTTTGATATAAAGAAAAATATTGAACATTAGCTATAAAATCTTTCTTAAAGGCGAACAGTGTTTTCCCAAATTGGTTGACAATTTTCTCAACGATCCGAACAAAATGAACAATTCTTTTTCAAAATTGGTTGACAAATACCTCAACTATCGAGACAAAAGATTCCACGTTTCACTCAATTATATAGTGGGAAGGATTGAATTGTAAACATATGCAATAAATTCAATGATGGATTTTATTTATGAATAAAAAAATGAATAGAACTGGCATTTGGCGACACACTGAATGAATATACATTGGCTAAAAGCCCATCTGAATATAAAGAATTATACAAGAGGGAGGTTTCCTATCTTGGCATTCACAGGCTCACACCCTCATCTGAGACCTTACATCATATCAAAGCTATTCCCCTTAGCTACTCAGAAGGGGTGTTGGAGTATCACTTATAACTTCCTCATTTTTGGAATATAATTTGGATTGATCTCCCACGCTAGGATTCTTGGACTTGTGCTTGGTTCATATGTTTATCAACATAGATTTGGTGTAACCAAAAACTTTACATCAATGCTTAACATTGTTTGATCGTTTACAACATATAATTGTCTGCTTTAACTTTGCATACTCCAAATATAATTACTGTCTTTCAATGTCTGAAACCACACCTTAGATTCGAAGTCTTGTCCACAATTGATCAAACTATGAAAAATAAAAGTGCAATTAGAAGTGAGTACAATTAGAAGTGCTAATTGCATTAAAAGAAATGAAGTGTCACATAATTTAGTTATGGATGAAATGGTTTTCCCTAACATCTCCATGGCTAAAACAACGATACAACATTTTCTGTGCTTCTTGAGCTACTAGTCTAATCAGTGTTGGCACTTGTAAATTATTATTATTCATGTTGATAAAGTGGTAATCAGTGTTGACACTTGCATATTATTATCATTCATGTTGATAGAGTGGCAACCCACTATTGTTCTTTGAAATGTTGAATGTGCATTTACCTTATGTAATTGAAATGGCCAGGGTTAATTGCTATTTGAAACAAGCAACCTCTATTTGGTAACTTTATTTGAAACTTTAAGCCAATGGCACAAACTCCTTGTATGTAGCAATACAATATATATTAAAAGATATATTATTTTAATATTATATTAAAAAATATACTATGTTAATATTATTCTTAATTTGTCATTAGAAAACACTGCACTTACCATATCAATTACTAGCCATAGATAATGGCTAAGAAGGAGCAAGATCCATTGATAACTAAACAAAGGATTAATCCACGAAGGACTTGAATGAGGGACGCCTATAATCGTAATAATTATTTATAAAAATTAAATTTAAAATGGTTGGCTACTAAAATGTATCATTTCATTACTAACTTTTTTTTCAATTTTTTGTTATTATTATTATTATTATTATTTTTTGGTAATTATTGTTTTCCTAGACAAAGGAGGAAAGCATAATGTAGAAATGCCATGACTAAGAAAATTAAAGGAATACGATACACATTATACTAGTATCAAAATTTTGACAATTTTTTAGTTAAAATTTGGATGAAATTCGAATGTTTAGGGGTAATTGAGGGATGTTGAATCCATTTTTGCAATCAAAATTTCAATTTCAACAATGAAAATTGTTGTTTCAACAAAAAAAAACTTACTTTGATTACAAATACTATTCCCACCTCAAACTATGTTCGATTGAAACAATCTTAAGTAAAGTGAGTATGAATAATCATATATGTACATATATAGTCTCTATGCCCGAGAGTAATATGGATCCACTATGGAATTTACTAGCATAACAATGCTCTCCCAATCTCCTCTTTTCCCTTGAAATGCCTCCAATATATGGATGAATGGAGGAAAAGAATGAAATGAATCTAGACTCCTAGGTCCTCTCACATTCAGGTAAGATTGGGAGTTCCTAGGTTGACATATGTGGATCCAACTCATTTCCTAATTTTTCTCAACAAATAAGGAAATAATGAGGCTTCTAGAGGCTATCGTTCCCCATAATGGAATAAGAAATGACATTATCCGTGGTACAATGGTGTAAGGAGTGATATGACTCATTTTTACTAGGAACATCAATTTAAATGGTTAGAAAGGTACTGTTAAGGCACATAAAACATAATGGGTCTCCTATATACCCCAAGGGTGGCAAATAATAGTATAACACAACAAACCATTTAAATACAAGAACAAGACTTTAGGAAGGATGACTTAGTTTTATGGCCAATGATTCAATTCATGGAAGGTTAGTAATAAGATCGTGGATAGTCTAATGGCTTCCATGCATGTTAATAGGTAAATTTAAACCAAGAAACCCATAACCAATATTTCAATCATTTTTCAAAACTCCACATAAAATGAGGTTGAATTGGGTAGATGACTAGGGTTTAGAAGATAAATTTCTACCAAATTGAATGTCATAAACTCCTATAGGTGTGTTTGGGAAAGGTTGATATGACCATGACGCCCACACCCTTACTCAACACAGTTTTCAAAATTTTACCCATTAATGCAGAAATTGCATTGCATGTTACTAAGAAAAATCGTAGTTGTGAAAATCATCAAAACAAACAATGGTTGGTCCATGGATTCAATATACTAGAGTTGTGTCCTTATAAATTTTATGATGTAACAATTCTAATGGAACTAAAGGTTTTTCCATTTGAGCCTCACATTTCAAGTTATGGTGAGTTTCAACTTGTTTCCCAAAGACATTGAGGGACACTTGACGAATTTTAACCGGTGCCATAAAAACCAAACTGAGCAATGAAATTGAGTGTCCTAATCTCATGTAGATGTGTTTGGGCAAGGCCAAGATGACCACAATGCTAACACTGTCACTTGGAATATTTTTAAAACATTTAACCTCTAATGTAGATGTTGCATTGCATGTTACTAAGCAAAACCCTAGTTGTGGAAATGATCAAAATAGAAAAATTTTGGTCTATGGACTCACACTAGAGTGGTGTCCCTAGAAATACTATAATGTTATTATTCCAATGTTATTGATGGTTTGTACATCTAATCTTCTATTATCAAAAATCTACCAAAAACCATTTAAGGACACTTGTCAAATTTCAACCAGGTGCATGAAAACCAAATTGAGCAATGGAATTGAATGGCATGACCTTCTGCAACTATGTTTAGGAAAGTTCAATATGGTCATGATGCCCACACCATCACTCAACACATTTAAAAAAAATTACTCTGTAATTAGGATAAAAATAAAGAAACCTTTGGAGGGAGAAATTTATAAAAGAGAAAGAGTCAAGTCAGTCAAAAGGCAAGAGGGCACAATTTCTAAATAAGTTAAGGCAAGTTTGGCAAAATAAATAGGGTGCAATTTCCAAAAAGATGAAAATTCATGTTAGGCCAAAAGCATGAAAGTGGGAAAGTTTCTCCATTCATCCATGAGGGAACATTGGTAAATGTGGATTAGGAATGAATATAATTTTCCTATATAGGAATGAGAGTGCAAGCCTCTTCCAATTTTTGGTCATTGCTTTTATGAGTTTGAGAGTTTTCTCTCGGTGGTTGAGTGATGTGTCTCAACTAAATCTTTGGGTGGTGTGCCCCTTAGATAGTGGATTTTGTATTTCATTCCTAATGTTAGTGCATCCATGGAATAATTTTTATTTCAGGTTTTGATGTCTACTTCATCTAAATTCCAAGTCTTCCAATAGAGTTTGGAGACCTCCTTTCAGTGATATTTATTCCTCTCTCTTCCTCCTATCCGTTCTATGTTATTCTAGAAATTTTGGAGTATTTGAATGGGAATTTCAACCCAACTCAGATGAATTTAATACAATTATTTCCAATATTCCATTTAATATCAGGTGCATACCATATTAATCCCATTTGTAGAGTTTGGGATGCTTGAGATTCGATTCTTTTGAGTTTCCTAGATCTAGATCCAATCTATGGGGTTAAAGGTTGTAAGAGTGTATCTCTAAGATTCCAGTGAGATCCATTTAAAACCCCACTATATATTATTATTTAATTTAATATCTATCAAATTTTCATAGAATTTTTAACTTGTTTGATTAAGTCTCATAAATATTTTTAACACCCTGCTTAGATTTCAATGAATAATGGGCTAGTTTTCCAGTTTGAGTGAATTAGTTAGCCTAAAAATTTCATTTTTATTTCCTTTATATTATGAACATTAAATAACATATTACTTATGATATTCCATGTCTTAAACTAGATATTAGTGACCCCTTACCTGTGTTTGGAAATCCCATAAGTATAGCTACTTGCATAGTCCTAGTGACTAGTTTTTCTCTTATGACCCTTACAGTTATCTTTTACTGTTCAGATATGGTATAAACCTATTAATAATCATGTAAAAACCCAAAACAAAGTTCTAGAATCTCTCTAACTTTATCTTATCCATTGGTTGCTTGGAAACTACTTGTAAATATTTCATTTTACCCCGTTTGGGACTCCCAGAAGCATGGTAGTAAATTTAATCCTAGATGATGTTCGAAACCTAAAAGGGCACAAAATCCAGGTGCTTATTAATATGAACATTCAGTATCTATATTTTCCTTACTGATATCACCTTTAAATCCCAGTTTATTCCCTCAATTCTGCTTGATAAATTTCCCACTTGTCAACTAGTTGTCTTGAATATTTATTGCAAAGAGTTAGTGAACCATAATTTTGACTTAGGTTCATTAAAGTGGTATAATATCACTTTCCTCCACTCCTATGAAAATTACTCTCTCAAGTTGAAGAAAATTTCAGCCATGTTCTATTCTGATGATGATTTGTGTAAGCAGTATGATGATGGCTATGATGAGCAGTATGAAGAGTGCTACAGACATTTTGAAGAAGAATAAATCATATAGGTTGATGGAGGCATACCAAGAGATGAATATGATGAACTCTATAACCAATAATATGAGAAGAAATTAAGGTTGAACCTTCACTGGTTAAGAAAGACTTCAAAAAGGTGATATAAGCACGCGAAAACATGCCTCGCTGCTACCATGAGTATCTAGCCTTGGGTAAGGATATTTGTGCAAACATTTATTTATAAGAATATATTTATTGCAAGTATGGATTCTGTCCTAAGAATGTGGATGAGCATTATTTCAAGAGAAGCAAATCATCCATAGATGAACAAAGTTTTTCCATCTCTCTCAATAAAGAAGAAGAAAGAGGAGCCAAAGGTGAAGATTCATCAAATCCATATACAACTTCAAACATTATGAGATTGTTTGGTTTTTATTCAAACAAAGATTCCAAAGGTTGTGAATTGAGTACCATTCAAGAGATAAAATTTCCATTAGGTTTCTTGGAGAAGCAAGATCCAATGACAAACCATCCTTCAAATGAGAATATCATCAACCTTCCAGAGGTAGAACCAGATAGCGCTTTTAATGAAAGCATTGATAAGGAAGAAGAAGAAGGGCATGCTTGTATGAATCATATGGATGGGAAGGATGAAGAGGAGATCCAAAGGTTTCAACCCTTGGAAGAATACCATATTGTGAAGGATCTTCTTTGTGAGCCACACCATTTTGGTGGATCACTAAAGGACAGTGAAGAAAATATCATAGCAGCCAAGGATATTTTTGTTGATGCCAATGCTTTGGTATCAAGATGTTTATGGAGGGATTCAAGAGGAGATTTGGAAGGAAAATATTTCTTGCGGGATTCGGAAACTCTTAAGGAAGAAATATAAAAGATGAAGGAAAGCTACATGAATCTGATATCATAAAGAAATCATATTCTTGAAATGACTAATATTTACCATCATTATCTCAGAAAGGATGAAGATGAAGAAGAAAGGATTGGTAGAGAATTGGAGGTTGCATATGATTCTTTACAAAGCACTCAAAGAGATATTCAGGAGTCAAAGTTACATACATATAAAATTCAAAAGGATTTGAATGTACCACACCTTTCATCATGAATGGAAGGAAATGTTTTGAGTATAATGGAGGAACCCCATGTGGAGGATGAACAAGAGAAAAACTCATATTTACAAGTGTTGGTGAAGGAATGTACAATAGAATATATTGGAAAAATACTTGTCTCATTACAGAAGTACATTCAAGAGGACATACCATTCAAATCTGCAAGAAAATATACTTATTTGTAGAAGGATTGAATAAGTGAGTACATAGTGGAGATTGAGATCCAAGTCTTAGAGAATTATACCAGCTTAGTACCATGGTCATGCACCTAGGAAACATTTTCATTTGTTTCATACTTATGTTATATGGTCCAAAACTAGGTTGTATTGGTCAAGCAAGGTCCTTTTGGTGTTTTAGATTCATTAATTCACCTAGGACCCCACATTTAATCATTCTGGTTACACATGCGCTCTCTTTTATGATAATTTAGTCCTTGGTGCACTCCCACTCCATAAAACATGGAAACTAGTTGACCAAAGGTGCCCATGCATGGTATTTGGGTGGTTTTTGCTCATTTGGACCATTTATTTATGCCTAGAGCCACTTCCACTCACCCATGCACTCCACCATGTCTAACCTACCTTCATTTATGTCCTGTCATGCTCCAACCACATGCACACAGGAATTTGTGACCATTTGAGGTGGTTTGGGAGCTCATTGGTCCAACTAGGGGCATTTTGAGGTCCAATCTAAGCATGCCACATGTATGCATCCAAATTTCCTCCAAAGGATAACCAATTTATCCAAATGTAATATAAACATTTTCTAGACATATTTACATACTGGACAGTGATAATAAACTCAGTTATTGACACCATTCTTATGTGTAAATTTTCATCTTTTCACTAATTTTTTGCATAATTTGTGAATATCTTGAGTTGTAAGGATTCCTTTCACTCCTAGATATTTTTGAGAAACATTTTTCACATGGTATCAAAGATATTTGGAGATTAAAATCAAATCCAGAGTGTTTGAGTTGCTATCTAGGGTTTCTTCTAGAAAAATTTGAGTGTTTGCATTGCAAGTACTTCCAGTGTTCCTGTCACTCAGTGCACAAGAAGAAATGGAGTAGAACCATGTATTTATTTCCCCATTAAAGTATTTTTAATGGAAGGATTAAATGGTGATCCATCCCAGGTCGAAAGGCCTCTATATAGTCACCATGGGGATTGAGAATGAACCCAACTCTGCTTTGGAAAAATTAAAGTACTTCAACAGATTGGATGAGGAATTCATGATACTTTGTCTCAGTATTTCAAGGGATATTATATTCAATGTAGACAATATTAATACACCCAATGAAGTCTGGCTCAATCTCAATTCATTGTTTTGGAATACTAATGAGATGAGAGGACACCAACTCGAAAATGATTTGATCTCATTCATCCCAACTCACTTTGAGATGATCCAAGATTTATTCACAAAGTTCAAATTGTTGGTGCTTCAACTAAAAAAATGTGGAATTAACAAGAAGGATGAGAATTTTATCTTGTCCATCCTTTTGAATATAGGACCTAATTACTCAGTGGTTGTTTCCTCATTCTACTCAGGAAAGCTGACAGCTCAAAATTGGAGAATTCCTTCACTGGTAGACTTCTTGGAGTCTTTGACTTAGGAATAAGAAAATTTTGTGCAAATGGGTACCATCAAATCCACCAAGGATGAATCCCTTTCTATTTCATTTTTTAATAAATACAATGGCAAGAAGAAATCCAAGGATTCGAAGTGGCAAGGAAAGAAGAAGCATGACAAGCCCAAATATTCAGATGGAAGTGTGAATCCTAGTAAGGACAAAGAGAAGAAGAAGCAAGAGAAGATAAAATGCACTTATTGTCACAAGGGGTGGAATCTAGAGAGTGCATGCATGAAGAAAACCATTGAAATGATGGCACAACTTTTTTAGAAGAACAACATCCCATTTCCAAAAGTTGCAAGGACAAAAGAGGGAGGTTCAAACTCAGAGAAAAAGGATAGATGCCATACTTTGGTTGCCGGGTATTCAGGATATTCATCCTTCATCATAGATTTAGGTGCTTCAAGGAAGATGGCTTCCATGAAATATTCCTTCTCAGCCATACATCCTTACAATGGTCCATCCATTATCATGGGCGATGATTCAAAAACCCAAGCCAAAGGGATTGGCAGGATTGATCTAAAAGATGGGTATTTAAACAATGTGTTGTTTGTACCTGATCTTGCAGTGAGCCTAATATTTTTATATCAAATGACATGCATAGGTAGAACCAAGAGAGTAAAATTTACTCATGATGATGTGGAGATATCAAAAATCTCTACAGGACAAGTTGTTGCAGTGGGTGTTGCTGACCATGATTCGAGAATGTATAAGTTCTCTCACTGCCTCCCCTAATCCCAAGGGAATGTGCTCCTATAAAATTCCAATGAGACCAAAAAGTTATGGCATGAGAGGTATGGACACCTCAAATACAGGTACCTCCAATATCTAAGCAAGGATAGAATGGTTGACAGGCTTCCTACCATCAAGTTTTCCAAAGGCACTTGCAAAGGGTGCATAGTGGGGAAACATGCTGAGCACAAATATGACAAAGCGGAGTATAGGAGGGTTGTACAAGTGATTGATATGATCCATTCATATCTGATAGCTCCCATTACCACAACCTAATATTTTAATTCAAGTTATGTGTTGAATTTGATAGATGATTTCTCAAGGTATTGCTAGGTATATTTTCTTAATAAAAAATCTGAAGTCTTTGAGACTTTCAAAGTATTCAAGGCTTTAGTTGAGAACATGTGTGGGAATAAAATGAAGGTTATTAGGAGTGAAAATGGAAAGGAGTATGTCAACAATAAATTACAATAAATATTTCATGATAGTGGCATTTGGATGCAACATTGTGTTCCCTACACACCACAACAAAATGGTGTTGCATAGCGCAAGAACATAACGTTGAAAGAGAAGGAAACATGCATGATGGAGGCAAAGGATTTGTAACCTAAGATATGTGAAAAATATATAAATTGTGATGCATATGTTTAGAAAAAATCTCCACACAATTCATTGTAAGGAAAAAATCCATTTGAGGCTTGGAGTGGTCACAAGCCCAATGTATCTCATTTCAGGTTTTTTGGCTCAAACGCTTGGGATAGAATTCCTCCCGAGAAGAGGAATTCATTGCAAAATCAAAGAAAGGAGTCCATTATGGTTGGATATTATGAATATTAAAATGGATACAATATCTTTGATCCCTCATCTCATCAAAAATTCATTGAAAGGAGTGTATAGCTTGAAGAAGAGCCCATGCAGGAGATCGAACTAGCTCAAGGGATTGCTCACATCCTCCACTGCATGATGATGTAAGTGATTATTATTTGTCTGATTTTAAGATTATAATATTGATGATTATTATGATGACATGAATTCATATCACGAATCACCCATTTTCCAAATTGGGATGACAAAACCATACAAGCAGTCGATGATCTTGTTAGAGATCTACTAGACTCTAGGAAGACTAGATGTCAATTTCGCTATGATTTATCCACTTGTGAATTCAATATTACAAAGAGATGTTATATTATGGTTTAATACAATCCCCAAACATATCAGGAAGCTTCACTTTACCCAATATGTAAAACTACCATGCAAGAATAGTTCAAGTCTTTGCAAGACAATGAAACTTGGGAGTCGGTTCCTCTACCTTCCAAGAGAAAACTAGAGAAATGTAAGTGGGTCTATATGAAAAAAGTGGATTCATATGGTTTAAATTAAAATTAAAATGCTAGGATTTATTACAAAGGATTCTCTCAAGTCCAAGGAGTGGACTATACAGAGACATTCACATAGGTAGCAAAGATGGACTGAATCAGGCTAGTTTTGGTGATTGTTGCATCTGAGCGATGTGAGGTTCACCACATGGATGTGAAGAGTGTTTTTATTCATGGAGACCTTCATGAGGAGATAGATATGTATAATCTTTAAGGTTTCATTAATTATACTTCACTCTTTTGCAGGTTGAGGAAGTCACTCTATGGCCTCAAGCAAGCCCCCAGGGCTTGGTATGCCAAGATGGATAGCTTCCTTCTTTCACTAGGCTTTGAGCGATGCAAATATGATCCTAATGTATATTTGAAGAATATTGGTGATTTATTTCAGGTCATAGTGTTGTATGTTTATGAAATTTTGATTACAATAAGTTTCATTGATGATATAGGATCAATAAAGTCATCTTTTCATAGTAATTTTTCTATGACTGACCTTGGATTGTTGAAACAATTTATTGGCTTAGATATTGAGCAATATGATGTAGGAATCAAGGTAAGAAAATAAAAGTATGCTGCATACCTGTTATTGAATTCAATATGGATGAATGTAAGGAAGCCAAGTTACTATTCCTTTCAGGAATAAAACTAGTTGATTTTGGTTCATCTCCATTGGTGGGCAACTCATTGTACATGCAACTAGTTGGGAGCTTGTTGTGTGTCACACACTCTTGACCTTGTTTGGATTATGTAGTAGGTGTTGTTGCAATATATATGCAATATCCTCATGAGATCCATTGTAAGGCTGCAAAAAGAATCTTGCATCCTGTGCAAGGAACTAAACACTTTGGGGTACACTATGTTGCTAATTCTCCACTGGAACTAGTAGGATTTACTGATTCTTATTGGGATGGAGATTCTATTGAAATAAATCACACTTCAGGTTATGTCTTCATGCTTTCACATGGTCCGATATGATGGTAAGGAAAGAAACATCAAACTATATCCCTTTCATCAACTGAGTCCAAGTGCAGAGGAGTAGTGAATGCAACTACCCAATGTGTATGGTTGCAAGGTATCCTTGGGGAACTTGGATTCACATTTGATTCACCCATAGTCAGTTGGTGTGATAATAAAAATTAAATCAATATTTCCACTGATCCAGTGTAGAGATAGAATACCAATCACATAAAGATACACATGCACTACATCAAGGTCTTGGTGCATGGGCATGTGATATTGTTGTCATATTGCCCATCTACAGAGAAAACTGCTGACATCTTCACCAAGAGGTTCACGGACAAGACATTCACCTATCTGAGATCACTTATTGGAGTGGGTCACACATGATGCTTGTTTATATTCACTTATATTAGCTCCATGTCCATTTTTAGGGGATTTTTTGTTCCCATGAGGTTTTCCTCCTTACCTTGGTTATATGGACAAATAAACTTTTGTAAGAGGTAACTTGAGCCTTCGTTGTCAAGGCGTCAATAATTTTTTGATGTATTTACACTAATTCAGGATTAAGGTGGGGTTTTAGAGCATTATACCACCTTAGTACCATGGTCATACACCTAGGACATGTTTTCATTTGTTTCATATTTATGTTATATGGTCCAAAACTAGGTTGTGTTGGTCAAGCAAGGTCCTTTTGGTGTTTTGAAATCATTAATGCACCCAGGTGACCACATTTGATCATATTGGTTACACATGCACCCTCATTTATGAAATTTTATTCCTTGGTTCTCTCTCACTCTATAAATCATGGAAATTGGTTGAACATATGCACCAATGGATGGTATTTGGGTATTTTTGGCTCTTTTGAACCATGTATTGTTTCCTAGAGCCACTCCCACTCACTCACTCACTCCACCATGCCTAAAATCCCTTAATTTATGTCCTCTCATGCTCCATCAAAGTTTACATAGGAATTTGTGATCGTTTGATTTTGTTTGGGAGCTCATTGGTCCACCTAGGGGGTTTTGAGGCCCAATCTAATCTTGCCACATGTATGCATCTAATTTGCATCCAAAGGATAAATATTTTATCCAAGTGTAATATAAACATATTACAGGCATCTTTACATACTAGACAATGACAATAAACTTAGTTATTGGCACCATTCTTATGTGTTAACTTCAGTCTTTTCAATTTTTGGATATCCGAGTCATCACCCCTTTATATCCTAATGAATGAAGGAGATATATTGAACCTTTCAAAGATGAATTTGTTATAGGATGGGATCACATTTACAATATTTATGAAGACTATATCCATCCTACTGTCGATGGAGAACTGGGTTGGCACAATACTAGCTCTGCGTCCTCTGATTCTGATGATGCATTGGAAAATTAGCAAAAATGGATGCATGAAGTGTCACTCAGAAAATGTGGGATGATCATGCAATCACTACGCCATGTTGCAACTGAGATCATTGAGTTTTCGATATACGAAGGACTACCAGAACTATCTGGGTTCCTTGAGGAGTTTGAAGTGAATTTATTTGGGCCTCATCGCTTGGTGGCACTAGGGGAAGCATTGAAGGCCACTCCAGCATGTTGGTGGGAAGTTCATAAGGAGACCATTCATGAATCAAGCTATTTTTGGTGATTGTTGCATATGAGCGATGGGAGGTTCACCACATGGATGTGAAGAGTGTTTTTATTCATGGAGACCTTCATGAGGAGATAGATATGCAGAATCTTGAAGGTTTCATTAATGATACTTCACTTTTTTGTAGGTTGAGGAAGTCACTCTATGGCCTCAAGCAAGCCCCCAGGGCTTGGTATGCCAAGATAGATAACTTCCTTCTTTCAATAGGCTTTGAGCGATGCAAATCTGATCTTAATGTATATTTGAAAAATATTGGTGATTTATTGCAGGTCATAGTGTTGTATGTTTATGAAATTTTGATTACAATAAGTTTCATTGATGATATAGGATCAATAAAGTCATCTTTTCATAGTGATTTTTCTATGACTGACCTTGGATTGTTGAAACAATTTATTGGCTTAGATATTGAGAAATATGATGTAGGAATCAAGGTAAGAAAATAAAAGTATGCTTCATACCTATTATTGAATTCAAGATGGATGAATGTAATGAAGCCAAGTTACCATTCCTTTCAGGAATTAAACTAGTTGATTTTGGTTCATCTCCATTGGTGGGCAGCTCATTGTACATGCAACTAGTTGGGAGCTTTTTCCGTGTCACACACTCTCGACCTTGTTTGGATTATGTAGTAGGTGTTGTTGCAATATATATGCAATATCCTCATGAGATCCATTGTAAGGCTGCAAAAATAATATTGCATTATGTGCAAGTAAATAAACACTTTGGGGTACACTATGTTGCTAATTCTCCACTGGAACTAGTAGGATTTACTGATTCTTATTGGGATGGAGATTCTATTGACATAAATCACACTTCAGGTTATGTATTCATGCTTTCACATGGTCCCATATGCTGGTAAGGAAATAAACAACAAACTATATCCCTTTCATCAACTGAGTCCAAGTGCAGAGGAGTAGTGAACGCAACTACCCAATGTGTATGGTTGCAAGGTATCCTTGGGGAACTTGGATTCACATTTGATTCACCCATAGTAATTTGGTGTGATAATAAAAATGAAATCAATATTTCCATTGATCCAGTGCAGAGATAGAATACCAAGCACATAAAGATACACATGCACTACATCAAGGTCTTGGTGCATGGGCGTGTGATATTGTTGTCATATTGCCCATCTACAGAGAAAACTGCTGACATATTCACCAAGAGGTTCACGGACAAGACATTCACCTATCTGAGATCACTTATTGGAGTGGGTAACACATGATGCTTGTTTATATTCACTTATATTAGCTCCATGTCCATTTTTAGGGGGTTTTTTGTTCCCATGAGGTTTTCCTCCTTACCTTGGTTATATGGACAAATAAACTTTTGTAAGAGGTAACTTGAGCCTTCGTTGTCAAGGCACCAATAATTTTGTGATGTATTTACACTAATTCAGGATTAAGGTGGGGTTTTAGAGCATTATACCACCTTAGTACCATGGTCATACACCTAGGACATGTTTTCATTTGTTTCATATTTATGTTATATGGTCCAAAACTAGGTTGTGTTGGTCAAGCAAGGTCCTTTTGGTGTTTTGGACTCATTAATGCACCCAGGAGACCACATTTGATCATATTGGTTACACATGCACCCTCATTTATGAAATTTTATTCCTTGGTTCTCTCTCACTCCATAAATCATGGAAACTGGTTGAACAGATGCACCAATACATGGTATTTGGGTATTTTTGGCTCTTTTGGACCATTTATTGCTGCCTAGAGCCACTCCCACTCACTCACTCACTCCACCATGCCTAATATCCCTTAATTTATGTCCTCTCATGCTCCATCCAAGTTTACACAAGAATTCGTGATCGTTTGATTTTGTTTGGGAGCTCATTGGTCCACCTAGGGGGCTTTGAGGCCCAATCTAATCCTGCCACATGTATGCATCCAAATTGCACCCAAAGGATAAATATTTTATCCAAGTGTAATATAAACATATTACATGCATATTTACATACTAGACAATGACAATAAACTTAGTTATTGGCACCATTCTTATGTGTTAACTTCAGTCTTTTCAATTTTTGGATATCCGAGTCATCGCCCCTATATATCCTAATGAAGGAAGGAGATATGTTGAACCTTTAAAAGATTAATTTTTTATAGGATGGGATCACATTTACAATATTTATGAATACTATATCCATCCTAATGCCGATGGAGAACTGGGTTGGCGCAATGCTAGCTCTGCATCCTCTGATTTTGATGATGCGTTGGAAAATTAGCAAAACTGGATGCATGAAGTGTCACTCAGAAAATGTGGGATGATCACGCAATTGCTACGCCATGTTGCAACTAAGATCATTGAGTTTCTAATATACGAAGGACTACCATAACTATCTGGGTTCCTCGAGGAGTTTGAAGCGAAGTTATTTGAGCCTCAATGCTTGGTGGCACTAGGGGAAGCATTGAAGGCCACTCCAACATGTTGGTGGGAAGTTCATAAGGAGACCATTCATGAATGGGAAAAGTGTAGATGGTTGATGACTGTTTGCTTTAGAGATATGGAGGTATATCACACTGGGACATATGATGGACATAATAACCCTTGTAGTCATCTGAAGGAATGCCAGATGTTGTGGGCATCGTGACCCCAGGATGAGTGGGTCCATGATTTTATTCACACATTGGATGAAATGCCAAGGTCTTGGTATGTATCAGTAGAACTGTGTAGAGAAATAAATACTTGGGAGGAGCTAACTATTTGCTTTGCGCATACCTTTAGATTTGCATATGCTAATGAAGAGGTTAACAATGCACTACAGATCATTTAGGACGTAGTCTTGAAACTTTTCCTAGTCGCATATCCTTTTGACCCACATGTGCATTGCCACATGCAATCGATCATGGAATGCTACAACCTCCTTGGCGAGTCGGAGGATGATGATGAGTTGCGCAATATTAATATTCCGGAGACTGAAGGAAGTCGGGATGTTGCAGCACCATATGTGTTGAGTGATCCCATGACTCAACCACTAAAGATTAAGATGAGAATCTGAAATTTGAAAATATTGGGGACTACTGGGATGAGGATACCATAGAAAAGATCACAGATCTCTTGTATGAATTTCAAGATCTGTTCATGACAAAATTTTTAGAAATGAAGGGGATATTGGGTGACCTAGGGGAAATGAAAATCCTGTTAAAAATAGATGCAAATCCAGTGAAATAGAGGCCATATCGCTTGAATCCATGATATAAAGAATGGGTCAAGAATGAACTTGATCAGATGCTAGATGCATGGATTATTGAGCCTATTGAAGAATTATAATGGCTAAGTCCTATGGTGGTCCAAGACAAGAAAACCAGTGAAATATGAATTTGTGTCGACCTAAGGAAGCTGAATGATGCTTACATGCATGATCCCTTTCTGAAACCATTCACGGATGAGGTTCTTGAGGGCATAGGTGGTCAAGAGATATATTCTTTCACAGATGGATTCTTTGGGTATCACCAAATCAGAATTGCAAAGGAGGATCGCCATAAAACCACATTTGTCACCGAATGCGGTTTCTTTCAATACACAGTAATGCCCTTTAGATTGAAGAATGCACCTCCAATCTTCTCTTGTGTTGTTGTTGCTGCATTTAAAGATTTTATTCAGAAATTTCTGCAACTATATATGGTCGATTGGATTGTCTACGGGTTGATTAAGGATCACTTGGAAAACCTGCACTTGATGTTGGAAAGGTGTCGACAGCATCATATCACATTGAATTCAAAGAAGTAAATTTTTTGTGCACCATTTGTGATACTATTGGGTCATATCGTTTGTAAATAGGGGCTTTTGGTTGATCGCACGAAGATTGCGCTCATTCTTATCTTGCCACCACCTATAAATATAAAGATGCTTCGCACGACACTAGGACACACTAGGTACTATCGCAAGTTTATCTGTGTTTATGCTGCGATCATTGCCCCCATGGAGAAACTATTAAAGAAGGATGCCACATTCATATGGAGCCAGGAGTGTCAAAGTAGCTTTGACACATTGAAGGCCCAGATGGCTTCAACACCCATACTTGTGTTCCCTGATTGGAATAAGGAGTTCCATGTCCACGTGGATGCGTCGTCCATTGCACTGGGAGTTATACTCGTCCAACAAGGAGAAGGAGATCTGGATCATCCAATTGCCTTTGCTAGCAGGAAGTTATCCTTTACTAAGAAGAATTATATGACCACAGAAAGAGAAGGCTTGGCGATGGTCTATGCACTGCAGAATTTTAGGCACTATCTCTTGGGCGGTCACTTTAAAATGTTCAATGATCATTCAGCTTTGAAATATATGGTTAATAAGCCTGTGTTGGGGGGGAAGATATGTTGCTGTCTACTTCTCTTTTAGGAGTTTTATTTCGAAATCTTCGTGAAGCTAGGATGCTTGAATGTTGGTCCTCATCATATGTCCTGTATTGAAACAGGGGAAGATCCCACCATTATTGACAATGGATTGCTAAATGCACAACTATTATGAGTCGATATTGCAGATGAGCATTATGCACCGAAATTCAGTTCTTGGCAATCGGAGTTGTGCCAGAGGATATGAAAACTAGTCAAAATAAGTAGTTGGTAGTGAAGGCTTTGGATTTATAGTTGATCGCTGGCCACTTATACAAACTATGACCTGATGAGATCCTACGACGGTGTGTTCAACCTCATGAAAAAGGGAAAATTTTGGCGAAAGCACATGTAGGGGTTGTGGGTGGACATTATGGAGGGCAGGAGACTACATGAAAGGTACGACATGTCAGGCTATGGTGGCCTACTTTGCATAATGACACCACATATTATGCGTGGAACTGCGACGTCTGTCAACGGGTGAGGAAGCCGTCGTGACGAGACGAAATATTGCTTTTAATAAAGGTAACTTTGCAACCTTTTGATAAATGGGTTGTTGAGTTTGTGGGTTCCATACACCCACTGGGGAAGAGAATGGGTGCGCAGTACATTATCACTGCAACTGACTATTTGAAAAGGTGGGTGGAGGCCGCACCAGTTGTGGATTGCATCGCTGGGCAAGCAACAAAGTTCATATTTGAAAACATTGTCACACTATTTGGATGTCCTAGGATATTGATGAGAAACCAAGGTAGTCACTTTATCAACTGCACAGTAAAATCACTAACATAGGAATTGCAGGTGCAACATAAGAAGAGTACCCCATATCATCCACAGGAAAATGGAACCGCAGAGGCCTTCAACAAAATCCTGGAAACCATGCTGAAAAAGGTATGTAACGCTAATTAGGATGACTTGGATTTAAAGATCACTATGGTGTTGTGGGTATATCATGCCACTTGCAAAAGACTAACAGAGCATACACCGTTCAAATTGGTATATGGGCAAGAGGAATTCATGCCTATGAATACATTGTTCCTAGTCTACGCATTGCAGCAGCAACTGGCCTCATCGATGAAGTAGCACTTGAGAAGCAAGCAACATAATTAATCCAACTGAAAGGGGAGTGCTTCATCGTAGGCTTCCATCAACGTGTCGAGAAGGATCGACAGAAGGCGTGGCATGATCGCCTCATTAAAAAAAAAAGATTTCCCAAAAATATTTGGTGCTATTGTATGACAGCAAGTTCATGAGGCATCCAGGTAAGTTATAAATGCACTAGTTACACCTGTATCTTGTTCATTCAATTACTTCTGAGGGTGCATTTCAATTGCAACAATTAGATGGAGTTGTGCTGCCAAAACTCGTGAATGGTAGCTTCTTGAAGCCCTATAGGACCGGGGTAGAAGGGAACACTACCTGAAGCATTACAAAAAGGAAGAGAGAGAGAGAGAGAGAGAGAGAGAGAGAGAGAGAGAGAGAGAGAGAGAGAGGGTAGGATAGAAAGAAAGCACGAGGGCGCGCCAGGATGAAGTGGATTCGCAAGCGTAGGAATCAGTAGCATAGTTATATAGAGAGACCGCGACAGCCACACGGCTATGAGTGGGTCAAATATTTAATAAATGTAGAGAGTTAAGAGCAGTTAGCCGGTGGTGCTTGTTGAAACAACGTGCATTTATGGCCGATTCGACCGTTAGCATGATAGGATCGCTGGCGAATTTGGGATGTTAATGTAGGATCTAGTCGTGATGACTACTGCAAATTTGAAAATGATGAAGTTGTATTCATTTTTTGTTATAAAAAGATGAGGGATATGGGATGAAAGCATCATTTATTTTAGTCGAGTTGAGTGAAGTAGAGTTGAGCTGAGGAATTTGGAAGACTGTTGAGCAGCAACTAGGGTATGTAATCGAGACGTGGTGGATTGCTGAGTGAGGCTTTTCTGGTGCAGCATGCTAAGAAACCCCGACACTGTGGAGATTTATAGTGAGCAGGATTCACCCAGTCATCCAAATGATATCATAGAATAAGTCATGAGTATTCCGGTTGGATAATCTTCGATCCCCTGGGGCAAGCGGAAGGCTTAGAATCCAGGATTAACGCCACCGCAAAAGAGGCAAATGCGCACTTCCGTTAGGGTGCAAGGGGAGGGAACTGTGCAGACAGGGCCATCTAGTTCAGGAGCTACATAGTCTGCGGCACCTAGGGCCGTGTCCATCAATGATATCCCTAGCTATGTCGTTCCCATGCAACCTAATGCAAATCCTTGATGGTTAACCAAAAATCAGAGGTATCAGCCGAAAAAACCACCGCTGTCGGAAGGGATGATGTGCACTGTGGAAATCATCCCCACCTTGATCAAGATGAAGTATGAGGACCATGAATTATTGTTGTTGAAGGACATAGTGAATAAGCCCTATGAGTCCTTTCCTTCAGTTCCAGGTGCACCCATCAAGTGTATTCCGCACCCATGGGTGCAAGGATTGAACAACTCTGGGTTGTTGGGGCTTATCAACATGCCCACTTTGGATGGTTGAATGAAGTGAATGCATGTGTCAAATAGCTATTGGCGTGTTTTCATGGTGGGAAATTGTGGTTGGATACCCTAATAGTGGTTACGGTGGACATGATTTCAGAGATCACGAGACTACCAAAGGCCGGGGCAGACCGTGCCCAATATCTCAGAGGAAGAGACAATGACAAGAAGCTGGACCAGAAACTAAACGATAGATGTGGCTTGCAGAGGGATGGTCATGCATACTGCATCGACAACATCAACAAACAGGTGGTACGTATTCAAGCACGCATTTTGGCAAGTAAAATTATCAGAGGGAATCACCCGGTTCAACATAGTTCGGGTGTGGTTTCTTGTGCACAACAGTGCACTGAGGGAGTCCAAATGAATTGGTCCCTCTTTTTGCTGAACCAACTAATAGAGGATGCGATCGCAGCTCAGGCCAGGGAGCGATGTTTCTCTTATAGTTGGATCTTGATACTAATTGCTTTGGTGGCTTGGATGGAGCCATAGGACAATCACTCGATGGTTGTTGAAGCAGTCAAGGTGTGAAATCGCACACGATACCAACATTTATGGTGGGTAGAGGAGCCTAGTCAGCAAATTGATTGTGTAATCCGGTTTTGGATCTACTGGGAAGGGATACAAGCCACAGTAGTTAAAATTCTGCTCTTATTAGATGCAACCGTGATCAAATATCAGAGCATCATGCGGTTCGCCATCGGGCCCCATTCAATTCATATCTAGGCGTGAAGATACCCTAATAGGCAATGGCTTCCAGTGCCTTATAAACTAACCGATGACAAAGTGGAAGTAGTAGTTCAATACTGGCCTGCTGCCTGGCGTGAACCAGTTAGTGTTGAAGAAGTATCGACGAAACCACTTGCAGATGCCCCTGTAGAGACTGTGCGATAGGGCTAGAGTACTCACGACTTGGATGGAGAGTCATCGATCAATACTGATCCAGAAGCCGAGCACATCCTGGAAGAGGGTCGAACCAATCGACGCATGGAGTTTGATGCGGGAAGTAGCACCAGAGTATCGTTGGAGGTCCAATTGCAGCGACTCATTAAAGATGTCATAGATTCATCCAACACATCTATCCAAGCAATGCAACCGTCCAGCCAGGAACAAATTTGCTACAGTAAGAGCTAAGCTAGATTCTATTTATGATGTTGTTATGAAGACCACACCAGAGAGTGTCATTGTTCAAGAACTCTCGTCGATTAGCTGTGAGCCATGGGATAGGAATGTTTAGGTTCCCTTGATCGCAATCGATGTAGGAAGTGAGGAGGTGAAATCCTCCTTGCAATAGCTGGAGGGGATTGCAATGGATATCAATAGAGGCTATCGACCCAGACAATTGTACACATATAGTGGGTCGCCAACCAGGAGTCGGCCAATAGACAGAAAGAGATCAGTGATGGGTACTTGTAGTCACATGAGGAAGCCACGAAGGTAAAGACCGAGGTTGAGGAGTTGCGCCAGGTAAAGGAACATTTAGCAGCAACAAAAGAGTAGGAGGTCACAGCATTGCAAACAGTGTAGGACGAATTGAAGAGGAAAAATGCTCAAGAGATCATTGACATGAAGAAGCAGACTGACCACCTGATCATAAAAAACGTGTAGATAGTTGTGAGTAGAGGCGAGGTAGAAGTGGCTGTTGATGAGGCATGTCAACACATCTATGAAATAATGATGGAACTTGATCCAACTGCCAAATCTAAGCGACTCGGTGAGGCCATCATCCAGCTCTATCTGACCAACAATCTATTCAATGCCATGGTCTACCCAGACATGCTACTAGAGCAGGTTGTAGAGTGGAAGAATGCCATCGAAGTGATTGCGACACAGTTTGAAGTGATGGAACAAGAAGCAAAGAAGATATCAGAGGCCAGGGAACAATTTTGGGGAAGTGTCGTCCAAGATGAGAAATTAGACCAACTGACCAAACAAGCATGCGAAGCTGACAAATAATTGACAACATTGAAGATGAAATTATGGGAAATTCCACCCATGATTCAGATGGTGCGGTCCACCAAGCTGAGAGAGCTGCAGTAACAAGCCACAAAGGCACAAGAATGGAAGCGCAAGCACAACACCCAACTAGATGAGTTCCAAGAGATTGGAGCGCAATTGGCTATCAAATCAATTTCCACGCTAGAGGTTGTGCAAGATGGCAAGAAGATGGTGAATACCAAGTTGTTGGAGCACCCTGTGAAGTAGGTGTTAGAATAATCAAACCCATAGTATTACCCACTTAGACATTAATTCATTTATTTTTGTCTTATTTGCCTAGTTCATGAGTCCCACCATGTGCAAGTTGCTAATTGCCTATCCATAGAGGTAAAAATTGCCATATTTGACTCATGTAGCGCTTGGAAAATCCTTAGGAATCAAATCTGCTTTATTCCTGGCCTCCTAGGTGCCCTTCTGCTTTTTCTGCTTTATTGCCTGCTTTTTCAGTGTTTTAAGGCACATAGGAAAGTAAGACTAGGTGAGGTGAACTTGTTTTTTGCCCCTTTCATCCTCCACTCTTTCCTCCATGCAAAAGCATGTATGAGCTGCCATTCCACCACTCATTAGCTTGCCCATGCACCCTTGCCAATTCGTGAGCCTCATGACAGATTTGGGATCAGCTTTTTACACCTATGGGGGATTTGCCTATTTTGGGTAAGCCTGCTTTATGCTAGTTTTGGATGCCTCCTTATGCATTCGATCTCTTGATGTATTCTATATATTTAGAAACCTATGTTATTACAGGGTTGGATATTGTACACTCAGTTAATATAATTTTGTGTTACAGCTCCATTTTCAGTCTCTCTTGTTAGCAATTTTGCATGATCAATTGATAATTGTTGTGAGTGAAATCAATCTATTGCTGGTCAGAATTTCTACATGGTATTAGAGCCATTGTAGGTTGTTACTCTCCTTCAAAAATTGTTTTACAGGTTTGACATCAAGACTGGGAGCCTTCTACTGACAGCCGGGATAGATTTTATAAAGCCATGGATTCACAGAAAACTATCTTGACTCATTTCAACTATTTTGAATGGAAAGCAGAGATGGAGATCTTGTTGAGAGCGAAAGGCCTCTACAGGGTGACTATGGAAACAAAATCAGAGCCCAATGCAGCTGCAGAGAATATCAAATGGCACGATCGGAGAGATGAGGCCTATGGCCTCCTATGTCTCAGTATTTCTCGAGACCTCCTTTTCCATATCGCTGGATTAGCTTCACCGGATCAAGTATGGGAGAAGCTTTCTGATATTTTTGGAAAGACAAATGAGATGAGGGGACATCAGATCGAAAATGAGTTGATTTCTCTGAGTCCCAGTAGCTTTGAATCCTTGCAACTATATTTCTCCAAGTTCAAAGCACTAGTTTTGCAGCTGAAGCAGTGTGGTATCGAAAAGAAAGATGATCAGCTCGTATTGGCCATCCTCTCGAAGCTAGGAATTGACTACTTAGTCTTTGTTTCGACCTTCTATGCCACAAAACTCACAGCTCAAACCTGGAAGATGCCTAGCCTTGCAGATTTCATGGAATCTCTCACACAAGAATAGGACAAGCTGGTGATGATGGGCACCATCAAACCATCCAAAGATCAAGCTTTGATTGCTGGAGATTCGAGGGTGGATTCAAAAAGAAAAAAGAAAGCTAAAAAGACACCTGAGAAAAAGAGAGACAAGAAGCAGTCTCCAGAGGATCAAAAAGGTCCCAAGAAAAATACCTAGAAGAAGAAAAACAAAGGTGAAATGAACAAGTGCTCATACTGTTCGAAGGGCAATCACACTGAAAGCTCTTGTATGAAAAAGCAGATTGATATGCTGACCAATCTCCTGGAGAAGAATGGCATCTCCCTTCCAGAAGGCTCAAAGAAGAGAGAAGGAGGATCAAGTTCAGATGACAGAGAGAGAGTTCATGCTCTAGTTGCTGGCACATCAAGCTCACCCAGTTTTATTATTGATTCTAGAGCTTCAAGACACATGGTTTTGACTAAGGAGGCCTTCTCCTCATTGGATATGTCGAAAGGACCATCTATTGTACTGGGATATGACTCTCTCACTGAAAGTAAAGGCAAAGGAAGGATAGATCTTGATCATGGTAACTTCAACAATGTGCTGTATGTCCCTGGTCTCGCCTCCAACCTTCTGGCAGTGTACCAGATGACCCACACTGGGTCTCCTAAGAAATTCATATTCTCCCCTGATGAAGTTGAGATCACAGAAATCTCAAGTGGTAGAGTCATTGCAAAAGGAGTAGCGAATCATGCTCAAAAGGTATACATGTTTTCACACTTCCTACCTTACTCAAACCCCTCTGCTCTTCTTATCCATGATAATGAAGCTAGCAAGCTATGGCATGAAAGATTTGGCCATATAAATTACAAGTATCTATCTAATCTTAGTGAGAAAGAAATGGTCATAGGGCTGCCCAAGATAAAATTTTCCAAAGGAGTCTGCCAAGGCTGTATCCTAGGAAAAAACCCAGAGCATAAGTTTGAGAAAGCTAGTCATGATAGAACCTCTGCACCCCTCGAGCTGATTCACAGTGATGTTGCTGTCCCATTCCCTCATATGTCCATGAGTCAGGCCAAATATGCATTGAAATTTATTGATGATTTTTCCAGGTATTGTTTGGTTCACTTCATGAAACACAAGTCTGAAGTTTTTGGCCTATTCAAAGTCTTTAAGGCTTTGGTTGAAAACCAGTGTGGAAGGAAACTCAAGGTCCTCAGATCTGACAATGGTGGTGAGTATGTCAAGTCTGAGTTTATTAACTATTGTGCAGATGCAAGTATTCAGATGCAGCATTCTATCCCCTACACACCACATCAAAATGGTGTTGCTGAGAGGAAGAACAGATCACTGAAGGAGATGGCAACATGCATGATGGAGGCCAAAACTTTGCCACCAAAGTACTGGGCCGAAGCTATCAACTGTGCAGCCTATATCCATAATAGGGTGCCTCACAAATAGCTTGGTGGAATGACTCCCTTCGAAGCATGTAGTGGGCACAAGCCAGATGTGACCCATTTCAGGATTTTTGGCTCAAAGGCTTGGGCTAGAATCCCGACAGAGAAGAGGAAGGCTTTGCAGCCCCAAATACAAGAGTGTCTTTTTGTTGGATACTCTAAAGATTCAAAAGGGTACAAGTTGATAAAATCTATCACAAACAAAGCCTTCATTGAAAGGTGTGTTCAGTTTGAAGAAGAACCCCTTGCAGAAGTGGAAGTTGGTGAAGCCTCTTCACCACCTGAACCTCAAGAAGTAAGTAAAGAGTTTGTTGAACATGCTGATTCTGATTTTTCTAATGGAGATGAGTTTATTGTATACCCAAACAGCCCCACAAGGCCTAAATGGGCATCCAAGACACTACATGCAGCAGGAGAGCTAGCTGGGGATCCCAATGACCCAAGGAGGACTAGATCTCAATTTGAGAGTGGTCTGTGCATGAAGGATCCTATGTTTGCTGAAAAATGCTATTTGATGGTGGAGTATGATCCTCAAAAATATGAAGAAGCAGCAGGAGATCCAAGATGGAAATCAGCCATGAAGGAA